>CAUYQG010090989.1:0-28343 GCA_963574415.1 Tarsius wallacei | reverse complement strand
GGGCTCCGGCGATCCTTCCGCCTCAGCCTTCCGAGTAGCTGGAACTACAGGCGCGTGCTACCACGCCCAGCTAATTTTTTGATTTATTGTAGAGATGAGGTCTCGCTTGCCCAGGCGGGTCTCGAACCCACGGGCTCAGGCAATCCGCTCACCTCAGCCTCCCAAGGCACAGGATTACAGGCTGAGCCACCGAGCCCGGCTTCCATTGTGAATTTTAAACCACAACTTGTTCTCCTTCTCACAAATCATTCTTCCTTCAAGATTCAAAGCAGCCATAATATCCTCTACAGACATCCTGGCTAGGAAACTCAGACTTTAGTCTTCAAATAGCTCACTCTAACTAGATGTGAACTAAATCTCATCTTTGACCATGGAAAATACCGACTCTGCGATAACTCACTCCAGTAGTCTTCTGGAAGCTTCTCTTCACTATGCATTCTGAAGTTTGATCACACGGACCACTCTCCTTCACTGTTCTCAACCTCCTTTTTTCCTCTTTGTTCTTCTAATAAAGTTGATGCTTTTCTGAGGGCTGATAGGAAAAAATCACAACACTGGAAGGTCTCCGCCCAATCCTTCACTACTCTCACCTCATCTCTTCCCAGCCATCCATCCTGCCAAACCTCCTGGTATGCCAGAGTCACAGTGGATACTCGAGATACTAGGGCTTTGAAATTTGACAGGGAAATTACTTATGAACAAATAAATTTGTATATATGTTTGTAGTGCTCTCTGATTAGTTAGATTTATGCAGTCATCCCAAAAAGGGAGTTATTTCCAAAGAAGCCAATAATGAGAGAAAGGGGACCATTTGGTCATATAATCATATAAAAGTTAGTTTCCAAGTACTGATTCCCTGTCAAAGGAATTTGCTGAACCCAAAGATGGTATATAAACAGAGGACTCAGACACGACAACAAAACAAAGTTAAACCTGTGTTTGGCAGAAAAGCGTCATTTATGAATTATAAACTAAGACTTAATTGTATGTTTACGTAAATAACGGCAGACTGAAAGCAAACAGAAACGCATTACCATCCCACAAACATCCAGCTCACCTGTGCATTTGGCTTCATCTTCTGGTTTGACACTTGAATTGGTACTGGGCTATAGTTAGCACTTAAAGACGCTTCAGGAAATGCATACTAATTATACAGTTTCAAGTGCTTTACTCTACTGTAAGAAACAATTACTACAATTAATTTTTATGACAGTGAATTCCATGACTTAATAAAGTAGTGGGTTTCTTTAAAAAAAAAATCTTATAAAACAAAGCATCCTTCCATGCAAATACATGAGTACATAGAAAGTTCCTCCTTATTTAAAGATAATTAACACTGCTTTTAATTTTATCACTGTCCTTTTGTCTTCTAATTCCCAGACACTCTTGACAGAGTTTGCCCTGGTAATAGCTGACTGTTCTTTTTGATATAATCACTCTTTTCTCCTACGGACAGGCCAATATCTTTCGTGATTAGCAAGGGACAGCCCTGTCTAGCTTGATTAGTCTTGGATACTTAGGCGTTCACGACATGCTTCACCACTAATTGCAGCAAAAGTATTCATCCAGGCTCCTTTCCTTCTGATGTTTTCTTTTCTCCCCAGACAAAATAGGCAAGCAACTCTATTCCTGAGAGAGGCACCAAGATTGGTAAAATTTGCTATGCTTCCTCATAATTATAATTTGAAAAAAATATTACTTTGAAATATCTTAGGTATTTTTTATGAAAATCAAGTCTCACAAATGTAGTAGCTCATGCAGTTCCCAAATCCAAACTGAGAGTGGTTTTTTTCTTTGTTTGTTTTTAAGGTAGAGGCTGTTATAATGAATTAAATATCGTGTCATGGGTGGGGAATGTGTGTTTAAATGTTTCGATATTTTTACTTTGAGTTTGTATCTAAGGTCTCATTTGCCTATTAAGCATTGACAATGAAATTAGGGACTTAAGTGCAGATTAACAGAATATGTTTAATGATAATAACACATATGAAATCAAATAATTATGATAACTCTTCAAGAGTACTGCCCTATAAAGCTGAACATGTTTATTTTGAGGTTCTTTTATTTCATTTTTTTGACATATATTACACGTCTTAGTATAATAATGATGGTTATGAAACTTAAAATGCTAGTGATTCAGGAACTAACACAACATATAGAATACAGGTGATGTTTTTGGAAGAATTGCTCAATCAATATTATCAATATTATTCTCTCGAATTCTAAGTTCATTTTCTATCATTTGAGCAAATATAATAGACAGTGAATCATGACTCTGGTAGATCAATGTAATGTTGGAAGTTCAGTCTGAAATGCTTTATTACCCCATCTGAAAAAAAAGAAAATAAAGATAAGATTTGAACGGTGACCTTAATACAGGTCAACCTCACCCTGTGGTTAATAGTCAGCAGAGCAGGACAGCAAGTTACCCTAAGGCAAGAACTGAAAGGGCTATGTGCATCTCTAAGTCAGTCAAAAATCAGGAAGGGTCTTCAGAACCACTGACAATGGGTGAATGAAGATGCCAGAGATGGGCGTAAGGGTCAGAGGAGCTGGAAGAATACGACATAAAGCACGAATGTTCAGGCATTTTTCTTAGTCTCAAAACCACACCCTAGTTTAACTGTTGTTAGTCCCTCGTGATGCACAAGCCTCAGCATAATTAAATAGCTCAGCTACAGTCACAGCCAGACAGTCATTACATTAAGTCTGTGCTCATTTCCTTATGCGTCCCGACTCCTAGAAGCTTGGCTGGAGGCAAAATGTGGTTAAAGGAAAAGAGAGTCAAGCAAAAACATAACGTCAACATCAGAACTGAAGCTGTAGAACTTGATTGTAAAAGTTAAAAACAGCTGGGCACGGTGGTCATGCCTGTAATCCCAGCACTTTGGGAGGCAGGGGCAAGAGGACTGCCTGAGCCCAAGGTTCAAGACCAGCCTAGGCAACTTGGTGAAACCCCGTCTCTACAATAAGACAAAAATTAGCTGGGCATGGTAGTGCTTGCTTGTATTTCCAGCTACCTGAAAGCTGAAATGGAAGGATCTCTTGAGCCCAGCCGGTGGAGGCTGCGTGTGTGCCACTGCACTCCAGCCTGGGCAACAGAGTGAGACTCTGATTCAAAAAAAAAGAAAAAAAAAGAAAATTAAATAAATTAAAAGCAAGCAGTGAGGAAAGAAAAATTCAGAAAACATTTATTTATTCTGAAATTATGGAATTATTTATCCAGAATTCTAACTTTAAGTATGCTTATAAAACCAGGCAATCAGAAGAAAAACAAAAAAATCCCTGCCTCAACATACTGTTTAGACAAACTGCAAGGGGGGAAAAGTGGGTTTGAAACCCTCAAAACAAATTGTAATAGTCAACAAAGAGCAATTCAGTCTTCTGTGGGAAAACACAGAGTTAAATGTAAACAAATACAAATAGGATATAAATAAAACTAAGAAAGAAAGAGAGAAACGTGTTCAATGGGCCACACTGAAAACTATTTGGTGGAAAACTCAGTAAACGAAGAAATACAAATGTCACATCCAGACTAATAGTTGCCACTTGGTTTGTAGTCTGTCTTCTTGAGCCACAGGAAAAATCCTATTGATTCATCGTAAGTGAAAGGAAAGGGTGAATGATTTCATAATTAAATCCTAGCTCAGATTACTAAATCAAATTATTACCTTTTGCATTTTTTTTTTTTTGAGTTGGAGGCTCACTCTTGTTGCCCAGACTGGAGTACAGTGGCACGCTCACGGCCACTGCAGCCTCCATCTGCTGGATTGCAGGATTTAGGCAATCCTGCCACCTCAGCTTTCCATTAATTTTTTTAAATGATCACTGTCTTTTTCTGTCTTTTTCTTTCTTTCTTTCTTTCTTTCTTTTTTTCCTTCTTTCCTTCTTCCTTCTTTCCTTCTTATTTTTTTCCTTCCTTCCTTCCTTCCTTCTTTCTTTCTTGTGTTGTATTGTATTTTTTTGAGACAGAGTCTCACTCTGTTACCCAAGCTGAAATGCAGGGGCTGTATGCTGGCTGATTGTAGGCCCAGCCTCCTGGGCTCAGGCAATACTCCCACCTCAGTCTCCCGAGTAGCTGGGACTACAGACATGTGCCACCACTCCCAGCTAACTTTTTAATTTTTTATAGAGACAAAGTCTCACTATGTTGCCCAGGCTGATCTCTAATTCCTGGGTTCAAGATTCTCCCGCCTCAGTTCCCCAACGTGCTGAGATTACAGATGTGAACCATCATACCCAACCTTGGATTTTTGTCATTAAAAAATGGACGCTGGAAAGAAAACTGACTACAATGTTTTACTTTGAAGAGCAAGTCTAAAACTACATTCACAACAAACAGCCACACAAATGGCTTCCTACAAGTTCAGGACCTATTATCTCCAGTTAGATGTAAACTAACTGTATTTAACCAGACTATACCGGACCATGCTATATAAAATAAAGTTCTATAAAATAAGGGACAAGGGACACGGGGGATCCTATGAGCATAAAGTACAACTGCCAGAGCATGACAAGGATAGAGAGTAGAGAGGAAAAAAGGCAATAGCCACTGAAATTAGTCTAGTTCCTTTCCCATTCCATCATGGGATCTCGAATTGCTTATTGGTATGTACACAATGATGGAAACAAAACTAGACTGAGTCTAAGACAATGCCAGTCACGTGATACCATGAAGCAGCAGTCTGGGCATTTCTTAGCCCGCAGGTGACTCGCTGAAGATCACACAGAGGTAGCTTTCTTGGGGAGACAGAGGGAATGAATGTATCCAGTGTGGTTCTTCACATCAGCACAACTCCGAGCTTGAATCATGAAGCTGCACACACAGACTGGGAGAAAAAGTTAAATACCGGCTAACAGGATCGCTTCGAATCCAGATAATTAAGACTATAAATCCCAGCACGGCTATCTTTAAGTCAACTTTAATGAGACCTGACTTTTGGGTCATCATCTACAGCCATTTAAAGTGTGTAACTAGATGAGCTAGGATGGATACTCCTGTGAAAACACTTGCACAATCAAGATACAGAACGCACAATTTCCAGAGAGAGAGAGATCATGCCTTTTTGTGGTTTATTCTTCCCACTGTCCATATCCAAAGGTTACAACTGATCTTACAATTACTGTTTGTAATTCTAAATATACTTGCATTTTCTAGATCTCTCTCTCTCTCTCTATATATATATATGGAATCACATGGGATATACTCTTTCGTGTCTGACATCTTTCACTCAGCATCGTGAATTTTGGACTTATCACTGGTTGTTTCAATGACCAGTATCTTAATCCTTTTTTATCGCTTAGTGGTATTTCAGGTTTTGGATATACCACATGTGTTTCATCCGCCAATGGGCCATTGGGTTATTTATGGTTTTTTACTGTTATTAGTTAAGCGATCACCATATTTATATGAGACCTTTTGTAGACATATATGTCCATTTATCTTGGATAAATATTGAAGAATGGGATGGTGGTTCTTCTGGGTAGATGTGTATTTCGCCATTTAAGGACATTCCAAACAGTTGGCCAACCAGTGGCTGCCCGTGGCAGAGTCTGAACATTCTGCTTGCTTCTCATTCTTGTCAGAACTTGATTTCTTCAGTCTTTTTAACTGTGGCCATTCTAATGTGTGTGTAGCGGTTTCTTCTTTTGATTCCAATTTGCATCTTTCTGATGAAGAAAGATGTTAGGTTTCTTTCATGTGCTTCTTGGCTGTAAGTGCGTCTTCTTTTTTTTGAAATGTCTGCTTAAATCTTTGAATCATTATATAAATTTGTCTTCCTATCATTGAGTTGCAAGAGTTCTTTAAGCATCCTAGAAACAAATCCTTTGTGGTATATGTTTTAGAAATATTTCCTTTCAGTATATGGCTTGCCTTTTTCTTTTCTCTATGTTGTCATTCAGAGAACCAAATATTTGAATTTTGAATGAGTCCAATGTATCTGTTTTCTATTATTATTCATATGTTTTGCTCTCTATTAAAGAAATCATTGCCTGCTCCGGGGACAAAGATTTTCTTCTATATTTCATTCTAGAATTTTTATAGTTTAGCTTTTACCTCTAGGTCTGTGTTCCTTTAAAGTTTGTGTGTTTGTGTGTCTGATGTGAGATAAGCACGAACTTTTATTCCCTGTTTCTCTCTGTTCCCCACTCCCCCACCACTCTACTCTGCCCAACTGTTTTAGCACCATTTGCTGAGGAGGCTTTTAATTACTGATTAAATTTTTTGGATACTTGTCAAAAATCAATTTGCTATATATACGTGAGGTTTTTGTTTTGTTTTGTTTTTCAGAATTTCCATCCTGTTCCATCAATCTATGTATTCTTTATACCAGTACTGTACTATCTTGAGTTGTTCTCTGAGTGCTGAAATAGCATTGTTAAATATTTTATTTCTTTTGCAAAGTGATCTATATTTTTTATTCTCATCTGTGTATGTTGAAGCTTTTTATTGGGTCCATAAACATTCACAGGTGTTATGTTTTATCATGCATGGTATTGTGTTTTAATTGGCAGAAACTGATCTTTATCCTATAAAAAATTTTATTAGAAGCCCAGCTAGTTTGACAGACACAATGGGCAGATCCTATTTTCCCAGAATAGGAATTTAGTGCAATCTTTCATTTATCTATTTTTGTGTAGTGAATTTGCCAAATTCATTCGACATCTTAATCTATTGGGATGCCCATGCAGAGAATGTGGAATGACTTGCATCAGCCCTTCCAGAAGAGAAGGAACCAAGACGTGTCTGTCCCTTCTTTCTGAAACACAGTAATGGAGAGATCGTTGGGTGTGGAGTAGAGTGGTCATACATTCAGGCTCAGATCAAAGAAGAACAAAAACTGAAAGGAACTATTTGGCTTGTTCTAGAGCTGAGTCAAAAGGAAAGGAACTGTGTGACTATGTGATCCATCCTGCTTGAGGGTTA
This sequence comes from Tarsius wallacei, assembly GCA_963574415.1. NCBI lineage: Eukaryota > Metazoa > Chordata > Mammalia > Primates > Tarsiidae > Tarsius > Tarsius wallacei. Next base: position 21,415 of record CAUYQG010090989.1, on the reverse strand, counting down.
TGTGCACTCTGAGAAATGATTGAGGTTGTTGACTCAAAGAACTGATCATTAAGCCTTGTAAGTTTTAGGTCTAAGGTCTGTGAAGTTACTCTAGGCCCCAGCAAGGAGGAGGCTGTAATAAATGTACTGTGTTCCACTCTATTGAAAATGTTTCATGTCTCCACAGAAAAATCTAATTTTGAGATCAATCACCCCGCAAGCCAGAATTCACCTATTTGTCAAGTGTGTATTTAGTGAGATATACTCAACTGCTGCCAAGACTTTTATTCAACACACATTAGAAGCAACATGATGGCAATGCTTTCCTGAATCCTGAATCTCTACCACATTGTATTGACTCTGGGACAAGTCTTTTCAGGTCATCCTGGAGGGGTCTAAGACTTTGTAGAGAAGCCTAACACTTTGTGGAAATGACTGAGTGAGAAAAATCAAAAAAATTTTTTCTAAATATTCCTGGCAAAGATGACTGATGTCCCCCTTATTAAGCCAAATATAGAAGAAGGGTCTGCTTACCTTCTAGGGACTCACTACCACCAGCACAGGGGCAACATCCCATCCCAGAACTGGGGACTGCTATGTTGGCAGAAATTCCTTTTCAGCTGGTAAGGCTAATACAGGCAATACTCAGTTTGATCCAGCAGCTGTCTTCTCACTGCAAGCAGCAGTGAGTGGAGACAGACCCAGGCAGGAATAGATGTTGTGACTCAAAACATATCTAAGCAAGAGAAGAGAACCATACATTTCAACATGGAAATTGGACAGAGCCAATGTGTCTCACGGGACAAACTCTCAGACTAAATCTGCTTTTACTAGAGATGGGGTATTTGATGACTACGTTTTGTGAACTGATCAGGGCTCGTTGTTTATACCCTAAATCCTGAAGTGGAATACTCCTGCTGCAAAGATACATGGATGTATGTACAACTCCAGCCAACTATGAGATTTACGTAACTAAGAAAAACTAATATGGCTGACAGAAGGGCTGATTGTAAAATCAGTGACACTGAGAATGGATTCTGTGGAAAAAGTGATAAAAATAGAATTAAATAAGTGTTTTTTAACTGTAATAAATAAGTCTTCTAAAAAGCATCTGCTCCCAAAACAAACCAAATTTATCTCCATTAAAAACCTGCTTAGGCAAGTAAGTCTTATCCTGATTCCCTTGCTTTAATTGTTGAGGAAATATTGCTTTGCAATCTATCTGCTGATCTAGTGATATGTTTATTCAAACTATACCACTTTTTAAAGTGTGTACACTATACATGCTGGCTTGAAATTTAATGCTCTCTTCATTTACACTTAGTGTCATTATTTCCAAGTCACAATACATGCTTTTGTCAACACTTGGCCCCTTCATAACTTATCAAAAAAATACAAGGGCATAATATTATGGTCTGGTCTCTTATTCTGGTATCACAGGACAGAGTGCAAATGGGTTTTCATTTGCTGTGCTACCTAAATGAACCCACTCACATGGTCTATGCAGAAGAAGCAATGATTTTTTGGCTATCTTATTTAAGTTACTTTAATGAATCAAACATATTTATAACCTATGTAAAGTATTTATGGGCCTCCATCTATGGGCCAGGCACTGAGCTATGTGTTAGGGACAGACTAATGAAAGTAGATAGACAAGCCAGGTGCTGTGGTTCAGCCTGTCATCCCAGCACTTTGGGAGGCCGAGGTGAGAGGATTGCCTGAGTCCGGGAGTTTGAGACCAACCTAGGCAACTTGGTTAGACCTCGTCTCTACAATAAGTCACAAAAACTAGCCAGGCGTGGTGGTGTGCATCCGTAGTTCCAGTTACATGATGACTGAGGCAGAAGAAACACCTGAGCCTAGCAGGTCGGGGCTGTGGTGGCCGTGAGCATGCCAATGTACTCCAGCCTGGGCAACAAGAGTGAGATTCCAACTCAAAAAAAAAAAAAAAAAAAGAAAGATAAACAGTATTCCATTGGTGATCACATTCTCATGGTGATAGACAGATTACAAGCAAGAAATATGTGCGTGTGTGTATGTGTATATATATGATTAGAACACGTGAATTTGTGGTTGATTAATAAGTTTTATGTCTTTTTCAGCAAAGATAAGGCTGGTTCCTCTTGGCACATCTAGTCGTAGATGATTTGATTGTTGGAGTTCTCTAAATATTATTCCTGGAAACTCTTTGTTCCACTGAGAAGTCGTTCTCAGATAGATAGATAGATAGATAGATAGAGATATGGATGACATGGATATATGTATAGGTATACATATAGGTATAGGTATATAGATATAAGTATATAGTAATATAACAGAGCAACTGTGGTCAGGGAAAATTTCCTTGAAAAGAAGACCCCTGAGCCCAGACTTAAAGTTTGGGAAGTGATGATTCTTGAAAAGAGAAGAAACATTCTAAGTACAAGAGCAATAGCAGGACAAAGTTGAGTGGCAGAAAGAGCTCAGGATGTTCAAGGACGTGATGGGAGACAGTGTGTCCTGAGTATATCTAGTAAGTGCACAAGATGGTGGGAAGGACAGGATCACATGGGCTTTGTAGAAAGTGAAAAGGAATTCAAGGTACTACTTTCAAAGTAGTATGTCATATGATATTTTTTTAAAAAAAAAATCATTAGAAGAATGGATTGTGTATGTTGAGAGGCAGGACTTAGAAGACAGTACTCTGCGTGGTAAGATTATGTGATGGTGATGGATATAAAGGCAAGTGAAGAGTTTAAAGGTTTATTTTAGTAGGTAAATTCATACTTTTAAAGAGTATTAATGGATGAGAAAAAGGGCAAAACTAAGGCATATTTCTAGGTTTTGACATAAGCTACTGAGTGGATGGTAGAGATTTTTACTAGAATTTGAAAAACATGATAAGAGAAGGACTGTGGGGTGTCAGGAAAACAAGAGCCCATTTTGGACATATCAAATTAGAACGATGTATATTGTAGACTCAAGCAAGATAGCAAGAAAGCATTTAAGTTATTTGAGGTAGAGCATAGAAAGGAATATTTGGGAAACTTGGTCTATAGATTGCGTTTAAGTCATGAAACTGGAGGACATTACCTAAGGAGAAAGTTCACTTGGTACAGCAAAAACTAGCCAGAAACAGTACTTAGAGACCTTCTGCATTCAGATCATCTACTGCTGAATGTATGCACCAAGAGTAATCAGTCTCGTCTTTGCTGGAAAACACATAAAAATCATAAATCAACCACACATTTGCATGTTCTAATCTCCAATAACATATGACTTCTGAAATTTCTAATCTTAATCTTTTCTTTTTGGATGGGGGTGGCTATCGCCATTTTTAAGAAATCTGTAAATCTTACCTGGGATAGTCTAGACTTAGATGGAAAATATTATATTATACATGCAAGCCTGCATAGTAAGAGTTTCCTTATAAACTCTTGTTTACACCTCATGAAAAGAAAAACAACAGTGATAATGATCAATTTGGGGTTTAAAAGGGACAGCAAGCGATATCTACTCAGTTCACTATGATCTTGGACAAGAAAATGTTTCATGTTACTAATTTGTATTTCTAAATCACGTTAAGAGAACATAAACTCCATATTTTCCAAATTGGTCTCTAGGGAAATAAATCTACTCTGAGAAGTTATGACTCCTTCTACCTCCATTCAGATATGAGAGCCTTGAGTGAAGGATGCCAATGAGAATCTACCTTGCTCTGAAGATGGCTGCCCTGGTTTTATGTGGGTGCTGGAAAGAGTATTGGTAAAGGTTGAATTCTAAAACAGGAAGTGGCCTGCTACAGGATACACCATTATTTTTCACATGATGAAAATTTCAACTTAACGTCTTAGCATGTACAGGGAAGGTTTGTCTTGTTGTATCAGTGTAATTAATATTAACATCCCCTTAGCTCTCAAATGTATCTGGGTTTCAGTGATAAATTTCATAGTTACTCAACAAACTCCACAATTCCTCACTTAAGAATAAGCCAAGTCAGGCAAAAATGTGTCCATCACAGCCAATTTCTGACAAAGAAGGCTTCAACCTCCTGTCCATTATGAGTAATACTCATTTAGAAGATTAACTCCCTCTTCTGCTTTGGATAATTGTGCCCCCGCTCCCCTCAAAAAATGGCTTATGGTAGTTTTGAGTGTCGGAATAGTGCTAAACTTAGGTTCCGTGAATTTGGTGAAGGAGATTTGAAGGATTTGAGAGAAGCTGATAGCAAATTATATGACCCGGCCCAGAAACCATTGTGCCATGCCTTTGAACAAATGGGGAAACCAAAAATTTAACTTAATGTACCTTGGGTCATACAACTGTGACAAAGTTAGAATGTGAATGTAACTCTGATTCCCCAACCTATGTTTATAAACAATCTGCTCTTTAGTTATCTTACTTACAGTCTGGTGCGTTGACACCTACGACTTTAATGCCATGTGTAATGCTTGGCATGACATCTATAATACAAGTACGAAGTGAGCTCCCAGGGGAAAGTGACTTCTGAATAGGGGACTCCAATCAATCACCTCAAGTAGTTACCACCAGTTAACCAGTTATGGATGAAAAAGGCGGGGGATGTTTCATACTAAGAAAATGGCATGATTAGGTTTGTGGAGTCATGAAAGTGAAAGGCAGTTTGAGGAAAAAGTAACTAAATGTTGATGAAAATTAGAGTGCATAATATGTTTAAAAGGGGCCAGGAAGAATAGCATGAAGTGATTTTGCCAAGCAAACTAAGGATTTTTTTTATTTTATTGGACACGTTTGAATTCTTTTGTAAAGATAATTTTGGTAGCATTCTGAAGAGTGATTTGGGGAGATGGATTCTCAAGTGGCAAATTGGGAAACTTGTAGAAAGTTTGGATAGCACCTAACCTGGGAGTTAAATAGAACCAAACAAATTTGAGAGATATGTTGTTACACCAGCTAAAAATAAAATGGTATCAGCAAGCACAGAATCAAATGGTTAGTATAAGCATTCCACTTAGACAAAATTCCACTGAAGTCCTGACCCTGTTCAAATATTTTTGGAAAGGCAAATGCCCTCTAGAGAGAGGTAGGTTTGAGCTCTTTGTCCTAACTACTTTTGCTGGGCCGTTGTCTACAATTTCCTTGATTTTTAAGAGAGAGCAAGGCAAGAAGATGCTTCCAGCTACAGAAATAAAAGAAGATAACAGAGTTAACCCTTGATCTTCACAACAGAAAATTCTGAGATCTTTATCCCCAAATGAGTTAACTGCTTTGCTTTCCTGATCCTTGTTGCTTCCTCTTCGCATCCTGCCTGGCCCAGGGATTTGGTTGTCTTTTCATGGTCATATTCCACCAGAAAAAATTTTTAAAACTTTCCATCAGTTAAGAAAAACTGCATGCCGGAAGAGGAGCAGGGGCCGGAGGGCAGGTTTGGGTTTGCATGCTGCTGGCTGTCCACTGGGCACATCCACAGCCTGGGAAGCTCTTTGGTCTTGATGTGAACCTCTATTTGCAGCTCTGGAGCTGCTCTTTCTTCCCTAAGATAGAATCTCATATTTCCCTTAGCATATCTCTCCACCCCTCATCCCCCACCAGTGCATGTTTTGGATGGTTTGCCTAGACTCCAGTTTCCAGATAATGGCTCTGCTTGTGTATATCCGTTGGCATATCGTAGCTCGTGACCACATCTGTTTTGGTTGAAGATTGAGAAGATGAGCCAATTCAGAGAGAATGCTAACACTCGAACTCTTAGGTTTAGGTGAGGATGTAAGATCTTTCTCTGATGTTTGATGAGTAAATGAGCATTGAAACAACTGCTATAGCCACACCCAAAATGCCTAGAGCTGCTTTGTGTAATTCGGGCATGGAGCCATCCAGAGGAAGCCAACAAGAGAAATGGCCGTAGCAATTTACACAAGCTAATAAGTAAATGTTTTAAAGAAAGCTAAAAGCTAGTATGTGTGCTCAGGTAATGTCTTCAGAACCTGTGCTATTATCCATCATGTGATAGTACTTTTCTAAGGAGTTTCATTTATTTCTCATGTCTAAATAGTCAAAGAGACAAAACTTGGCATATATCAAAGACCCAATAAAGAAAGCTTGGAATCATAGAAGTCACAGCTTACTTTAGTCAAGTTTTCTGTTTATAAGACTAGCAAGCTTCCAGCAAAAATGCATGTCTCAAGATATAAAAATTACTGTATGTCATGAACCACTGAGTCACTCTTAAATGACTAAAGCCTAATATAGTAAATCCAAAAATACGACTATTTTTTTTTCCTTTTTAATGTTTATTTTTTATGTCTTCCATGTTAGGAAAATATAGTTTGTCTAAAAGGTAAATTAGAGACAGAGAAAGAAAGAGGAGATTCACCTCCCCAAGGTAGGGAAGGGGAGCAAAGCAAGGAAACATGGTGACAGCCACAGCTCAAAGAGCACATGGCCACACCAGAGTCTAGTAAGGCAATGGCCCCAAAGTACTACTATATATCACAAGGGATGAAATAACTACATAGCCAAGGTCAATAACTGTGTCTCTTTTTGTCATCCTTATGTTTTGGATTTGGGTCTCTTGTAGTGTAAAAAAAAAAGTTAAAATATTTAGGTGGAAAGCGTTTATGCACTTATCTTGCATAGGAGTAAGTAAAGAGTTGTGCTGTTGAGAAATTTGTGTCCCACTATATAGTCAATCATCAAAAAAATGGATCCCCATGGGATAGAGTAGACAGTAGTTAAAGAAGTTTGAACAATTAGATCTCGAGAGATAAAACAGAAATAAAGCTTCTGGAGCTGAGTTAGGTCTCAAAAAGGTTCTGGGGAGCTTAAAAGTAGGGAAAAATTATAATTTCTAAATCCCGGAAAGTACAGAAGAAAATGATTTCTACTCCTTTCTCAGTGTTTGCAAGAGCTTTAGCCTAGAAAGTCTAGAAGTCTTTAAATGTATTTTTCTATATGTGTACATAAGTTGATGTTAAGCATCTTTAAATAAGACTCAAAACCAGTTGTAAGGAAGTAAACATTGTTAAAGAAGATACTAAACTTATAATATTTATTAATGGGAACATCTATCTGCACTATGGGTCTATAACTATAAATTATATAAGCATATAACAGTCCATAAGAATTCAATAGTCTTCATGTTGCAGAACAGTGCATATTGTAATAAGATAATAAAATACAACAGTTCATCTATTCAAGTCACTGGTAATAAAAAAGGAACCCTCATGTTTATTTAAAGTGAATTGCCATACTGGAATGTTACTATAATGAAACAGTATTAGTAAAAAAGAAACGGCTGTGAATACCACGAAGAAAATCCTAGCAATTATTGAGTCTTTTCAATACTTTCTTTGATCCTTGTTCCAACAACACGAGTTAGGTACTGTTATCATCTCCTTTTACAGAGGACAACCCTGAGATGTAGTGGGGTTAAGGGATCTGTTCAAAGTCATACAGTTGAGAAGCAAAAAGTTAAGATGTGATTCCAGGTACCTCTCCTATAGAGCCTGTTACTATTATTCATCATGCTATAATGATTTGCTAAGAAGGAGTTTGACTATTTGTCTCATATCTAAATAGGCAAAAAATAAAAAATAAAAATAAGAAAAGAAAAGAAAGAAAGAGACCTATATCATAGATCCAACAATCTGACGCTGCTTCCCTAACACCTAGCTCTGTGATGTACGCTGTGATACAGGTGATATTTGACCAAGAGGTGGTGACAGATTCTGAGACAAGCTTAAAAGGAATTAAAAGCCAGCAGGTAAGTGTTGTTCTTACTAATGATAAAACCGCTAAGGCCATCTAAAGGAGGTTTCTGACTTTGTTTAAAACAAGCTGATAAATTGTGTTCTCTGGGAAGTACCCCCTGTTTGCCCCATGCTGATTTAAGTGGCCTTTCCACTTACTCACTCAACTTCTATAAAAGAAACTATCCATCCTGTTACAATGTTCTATCTTCTCACCTTCGTTCACCAGAGTGGATCTCAAACATTCGCATGCATCAGCATCCCCTATGGGGGCTTGTTAAACCCAGATTCCAGGTCTACCCTTGGAGTTTATGATTCAGTACCCTGAGAATTTGCATTTTGAACAAGTTCCCAGTTGATGGTGATGGGACGTGACTGGTCTGGGCACCGTACTTTGCAAATCACTGCCCTACTTCTTTGTGCTCCAAAATCCTTCAGAGATGCTTATAAGGTGCTTATCAATGAATCCACAATCACTCTTAGTACAACACCTGGCATCTATGTATCAAAAACAAAACAAACAAGTAAAAGACAAAAAGAAATCCCTGCAAACTGGATAAATAAATAAAATACAATATTTCTGAAGGTAAACCCTGTAAGAAAACGGTGTTTCTCCTTATTCTTTTCTTTAGCAAAAGTCATTTTGACATACTGAGTTACAGCTTAAAAGTGTTTTAAAGAGAGTTATACAAATATTCTTAGCAGTATGATTCATAATAGCCAATAACTGGAAACAGGATGAATAAATTGCGGGATATTCATATAACAAATATTCTCCAGTAATAAAAATAAACTAACTGCTGCCATACATACGAGAAGGATGCATCTTATAAACATAATATTGAGTGAGTGAAGCCAGATGTAAAATAATATATTCATATAACATTCAGCAACAAACAGGACAGGATAGCAGTTAATTTTGGGAACAGGTAAGTAGTCACTAGGAGGAGATATAGAGAAAGATTATGGAGTTCTGGTAATAATCTATTTCTTGCCAAGACTGTGTTTGTTTTTGATAATTCATCGAGTTGTAAACTTATTATTTGTGTACTTTCCTGTACGTAAGTAATATCTTTTTCTTTTTTTTCTATTTTTTTTTGAGTTGGAGTCTCACTCTGTCACCCAGACTGGAGTGCAGTGTCCACTCCTGGCAATCACAGCCTCGACCTGCTGGGCTCCGGCGATCCTTCCGCCTCAGCCTTCCAAGTAGCCGAAACTACAGGTGCGCACTACCACACCCAGCTAATTTTTTGATTTATTGTAGAGATGAGGTCTCACCAAGTTGCCCAGGCAGGTCTCAAACACGCGGGCTCAGGCAATCTACTCACCTCAGCCTCCCAAGGCACGGGATTACAGGCTGAGCCACCGAGCTCGGCTAAGTAATATCTTAATTTGATATTTTATTAGCAGAAAATGTTGTAGGTTTGAAAATAGATTGGATATACTAATTTTTCATTAGTGGATAGAAAATATTCATTCATTGAATATTTTCCAGACATTATGAGCTGAATTCTGTCAGAAAAATGAAGGAGAAAATCTTGTCAGGCTTCTTTCTGTGCTCTCTGTTCACGAAATTGTGGATTGATCCATTTGTCTACATGGTGAATTAAAATTCATTTCCAAGTTTCTCTCCTTCCCCAAACAATTTATTGTTTCCATTTTTCCCAACCCAAAAGTTTGCCTCTGCTTGAATAGAAACACTACTCAACAGTTTCTCTGATTAAAACTCTTACCTCCTTTATATCATTCCAGAATATGTTAGTTGATTCTAAATGTCATCACAGCTGGTCCACAGCACCCACGCGTTCAGTGCAACATCAGTCCAGATGTTGCTATGAAAGTACTTTTTAGATGTGATCGATATTTTCATGAGTAGACTTTTTTCTTCTTTTTTTCTTCTTTTTTTTAAGTCAGAGATCTCACTGAGTCGCCCTGACTGAAGTGCAGGGGCATGCTCACGGTCACTCCAGTGTCGACCTCCTGGGCTCCAGCGATCCTTCCGCCTCAGCCTTCCATGTAGCCGGAACCACAGGCATGTGCTACCATGCCCGGCTAATTTTTGATTTATTGCAGAGACGAGGTCTCGCCAAGTTGCCCAGGCTGGTCTCGAACCCACGGGCTCAGGCAATCCACTTGCCTCGACCTCCTAAAGTGCTGGGATGACAGACTAAGCCACCGAGCCCGATCTCATTAGTCGACTTTGAGTAAAGCAGAGTATTCTCTATGTTGTGAGTGGGTCTCATCCAATCATTTGAAAGCCTTATGAGAAAGACAGATCTCCTATAGTGAAAAAAAAAATTATCCCATATGTCTATCTTCAGACTCAAAGTTGCCACATCATCTCTGGCTGCAATTTGTAGTCTGGAAAAGTGTCCTGCAAATTTCATATTGCCAGCTCCCCATATCATATCAGTCAATTCCTTGAAATAAGTCTCTTGATAGACAAATAGGTAGGCAGATATAGATATTTCATCTCTCTGAAGAACCCTGAGTCATACTAATAAACCAAGTAATTTTTAATTCTTAATCAGACTCAACTTTGGCAATTTTCTTTCCTTTAGTACTTTCTCGGCTTTTCTTCTTCTTTTCGTTTAATAATTCGTGAATACAGAAGAAGACAAAAAGCTGATTCAGCATTAAACTTTAAGCCTCAGGCGTATTCTTAGATAATTGTCTAACCCAAGGTGGACAGTCTTTTTCTGTAAAGGGCCAGATAGTAATGACTTTAGGCTTTGAGATCCATCCGTAGGGTCTCTGTGGCAGTTACTCAACTCAGCAGTTGGAGGGCTAAAGCCATTGTGGGCAACACAGAAATGATGGGCGTTAGGGTTAAGGGTTCCCACACAGTGTCCAAATCCCCTATGGTTGCTGATATTTGTGTTTTGTATCATTGTCACACATCCCAGATTAGTATTCTACTTTTAATTTTTTCAGCCACTTAAAATGTGAAAAATCATGTTGAGCGTGGGAGCCTTACCAAAAACAGGCTGTGGACCAGATTTGGTCCATTGGTCATACTTGGCTGATCCCAGAGCTAGCCAGTCCCCTTGGTTTCTAACTAGGAAAAGTATTTTTGTTTTATCTAATGTTTTGCTGCATAGCGAGAGATTTTGTACAGAAGTTAGATTTTAGAGAGGAGTAGCACTTTCCATATGCCTGGAGGACAGCAAGGCTTTTCAAGGATGCTGCTAATTAATGACATTTTGAGTTGTCAAGAAGAGAGAAGGTCACTATTTCATTTTCAACACATTCTTGAGAACATTGCCAAGAGCGTCCACTTACATCAAAGATTGTACCCACTAGCCATGACCTTCCATCTTTCCCTTTCGGTTTGCTTTGTTTTCCGCATGTATATTCAGTTGATTTTTCTGGGAATGTAAACTACTGAAATCAATTTAGTGATCAACCATTATTATCTCCCTCACTCTTCCTGCCATCTTACAGCTCTCTGCTTTCCTGCAAGCAAGACATCAGGGCATTTTTATTGTATTGCTATTTACTCTTCAGCTCAATAGTTTTTTCAAAGCAGACACATCATTGACATTTAGCAGTATTAATCTCTGCCAGTGCAATATGCCTAATTGGTTTTAATGAAATAAAGAAGGAGAACTTTGTGGGAAAATTGGGAAAAAAGCTGCAATGAACTAAGATCTCTGTTCTCAGATATTTTCTAAAGTCAATGGCATTGACCAAGAGAAAACAGAGTGCCTCTAAATAGCATTTAGTCCTCCACAAATTGTCAAGGTTGTATGCTACTGAAAACAGGAATAAAAGTCATTTCCATTTTGAAATTTGTTTATTTGGAAAGGATCTGAATATCATGCCCAGGCTTAAGATAATATAAGGGCAAGTATTCTATTAATAATTCCACTAATAAAAACCTCTTATAGCAACATAATTACTAACTCCCGAGTCAGACACACAAAAAATCTGCATAGGCTGAGAAAAATGAGTCAATGGTCCTAATGAAAATCAGACCACAAGTCTTCAAGTTATGTACATGGAATATCTTAGTCATCTCTTTCCTTTCTTTATCAAAAAATTTATTTTTACAGGACATCACTAAGTATATATTTAGTGGAGGCTTATTACATTATTAGAAGTCATCTGTTTTAAACAAATGAAGGTTTAGAGAGTGTAAGGGTATGCCCACACAAATCATCTTTATAGGTGTGGTTAACTGCTGTCTGAAATACCTGTAAGACACCAGGACAGATTCAGGACCACCTCAGAAGCAGCATGGCTCAGTGAACCAGCTGAGTATAAATCTGGGGAATCTGTATACTAATGCTGATGTTTCCGTTGCCTTGTTGAATCTAATTCCATCCTCTGCACATAGGAAGCAGGCTGACTGGGGCACATAAATATAATACCAGAATTGCAGGAAAAATAAATACACTTTACCCAACACAACTTGCTTTTCATAACACCCCAGACCCTAACTTCTCAGCCATGCATGCAGCGTAAAGGCGGTTGCCCCCCTGCCACAAGATGCTTGCTTCAAAAAGCCCTGAATAAAGGTCCAGAAAAGGCTAGAACAGGTAGTTTGATTATTGAGAGATAAAGTAAAATAGTTTTCTGTACGAATAACTAGAGAGGGATTCGCAGTAAGAATGTTTGAAATAAAATAGCTCATGTATAAAATATATTTTTTATTGTAAGTTCATGATTATATTTTACTTGTTTTATTTTTTCTTTATAAGTTATGCACATTTTTCATTTTAAGAATTTTTCTTATTTTAGTAGCTTTAGTGGCTATTAAAATAACAGGGCTGCTTTGTAGAATGGTGAAGATGTCTGGGTTCTAAGAGTACCCATCACCCTCATGAGTTTTTCTAACATTCAATATTTATTAGACTGGTAGAGTCACTGATTTACTGCTCCTTTAAATTAACTTACTGACTCATCATCGGAAGTGATCAGTTTCGCTCCTGTTAAATTTTCCCTCATTGCAATAGAAAGACCCAAAACCTACTCAATACCAGAATGTGGATTTTTCTTCTTGACACTCTCAAGACTTAGTTCTTCACAAAAGAAACGCCTGGGAATAACTGAGAGCCTTTATGTATCGACCTGGAGAGAACAGGGAAATTGCTAGGGGCAGCCTATGAGCCGATGGGACAAGACAATAAACCTCTGCATTGCTATGTCTTACACCGATTGGACCACCCTTTGTCTTGAAGACAGCTTTTCCTTCAGTGAACTTGGTCTCTGTCATCGACAGTGCTATCCCTTTTGTCCCCAGGTAGAATTCTTCCATATTCATACAGTGCAAATACAATCTCCTCTTCTTCCCCTTACACTCTGGCTAGCTCAGGGATTTTATGATCCTACAGAAGGCTAATGCTTCACCAAGAAGCAGCCTAGAAAGTCCACAAAACCTTGGGCTACACAAATTAGTCAGCTTTGCCATGCCTTAGTCCAGATGAACATGTTAGTAAAATCAGCAGCTGTGAAGCATGGAATTCTAACTTGAGACTACTAAAAAATATAACAAGAATAAAAATAAGAGCATGATGTCAAGTTGGCCACTTTGACATTTTTTAAGTTTCTGGAAACAATGTGTACACTTTCAGTAACACCATCATATCTAATTTTAAAACCACTTTATATTTATATAACATTTTATAATTTTTTTTAAAAATCACATGTATTATTTGATTTCTACATCTGTTTCTACTGCATGTGTTCCTTTATGGGAGATGTCTTCAAACATTATAAAGGTTTTAATCCTACGGTAAAAATATGCTGAGAATCTCTAATGAAATCTATTGTGAGGCGAATATAAATGCATTGACAATTGCAAAATCAGTTGGTTCACTAAAATATAATTTACATTTCCTAGGCGTTTTGCATCTTAGAATTTCTAATCTCCCAAGAGTATCATTGTTTTATAAAAATGGCCAGCACCTTCATGCCAACAACACTTAAATCTACACCTCGATGCCTCAGCTAAAAACAAATGTGCATTTTGAGAGAAATAAAATGGTTGTTAAATGTTTAGTGTAAATATTCAGAAATGACTCATTTGGTTCACTTAAGAATCTGATTTCTCATCTGCTGTCAATTCCAGAATACTTTTTGAACATTTGGGCTGTTTGTGAGCTAGAATAAAATTGTGAGTGCTTGAAGAAGCCATGGAGATTATATCAAGCTAACCACTCATTTAGCAGAAAGGAAATAGTGAGGTCAGGTGACTTGCTGCCCTCACGTGACGGAGCTGAGACAGGAAGGCAGAGCTTGTGACTCCCAAGACCCTAATCAGCTTCCCTGCCAAAATTTTCATATTTGTATATGATGTTAAACTATCTTCACTACTTGTCATGTGCTGTACCTAAACCTTTAATGCAACTCCAGTATTCTTCTTTATTTTACTCTGACTGCTTCAGCAATTTGAGAACTCTGTGTACCTTCCATGAGTTATCTATTTGCTTTATCAAAGGACTATTCATTGAAGAAGACAGTTAAGTTCAAAACTTTTTATCAGGAAGACATTATGGAGAATAGAAACCAAAGCCAGAAGAACACCAAAATTCTGTGGAGATGACTCAGATGAGCAAGAGAAGCAGGTGGTGAGGCAATCTTTCCTCTTCCAGTCTTTCATCTCTCAAGCCTCCAAGCACTTTCACAACATGAACACAATAAAATATTTTTTGATGGTAGAGATATATTATTCTATTTTCATCAGATCCTACTCTCCTGAGACAGGAAGCTAAAGTGACCAATGTATTTCACTCAGAAAACAGAATAATATCACAGAGCCTCAGGCAACTAGACTAACATGTTTGGAATCATTTCATAGCAGATACTTAATATGTCATGTCCCGTGAATGAGTTTGGGATTCTTGGGTAGCTTCTGAATAACAGTGGTCCTCACCTTATCTTTACATGTTGAACCGGTATCACATGTGAGTATCTGAGTCAGGCCCTCTGTCCAGCAAATCGAGCCCACTGATGGTGGGTCAGGAGCCCTGGGTGGGCATCAGATCATCTGGCTGGATCTGCAAGAGCTTACCCTTATCAATAATCTTGTTTCCTCAGTTGTCGGCTGGGATCCCACCAGGAATAGGCTGACTATCCAGAACAAAAATTGTACCACCCTCGTTTTTGGCCTGCTTGAGTCTCTTTACAAAATTAAATGTCTTTTTCATACCTGAATTTATCTTCACCATACCTTGGCTGACTGACTATGTCTTTTGAGTATTGTCGATGGGACCACTTGAATGACCTTAAGTGCAGGCTCTCACAAAACATACTCTTTCTTTGTTAGATTCTCCTGATAGCAGAGTCTCAGATGAGAACTCGGGTGCAGAAGTTTATTTGATAGACGATCTCATGAAACAAAAAAAAGGGAAGGAATAAACTGAGACATAGAAGGACAAAAAGTCTAACAAAGGATCTGTGTTGAGATCACTACTGAGAGATAGGGTGGCCTGACCTTCTGAAACCTTCTCAGAGTGTAAAACATGCCTTTCAGAATTACCCACCTAAAAGATGACAGGGCGGATTCAGTGAATTTGTGTGGTGCTAGAGACGACACCAAGCAGAAAATTTAAAGAGTTGTGGCCAGCTTTAGATGGGTTAGCTCAAGGCGAACTGGAGCTTAAGGAAACTGTCCATCAAAGCTACAGCTGATAACAGATCTGAGCAAGAAACAGTGAGGCGGGCACTAGAGCTCTCAGCATCATCATCTCTTTTTTGGTTCCAGTTTTCTCGTCCGGTCCCTTGTGTCTTATTGTCAAAGGGCATATCGAAACTTACATATAAGGTCAACATGTTATGATACCAGAGGTATTTAACACATACTTCCCTGTTTTTACAAACATATCTAAGGTAAACAGGTGATGATTCATTGCAAGGGATTCCACCAGATACCTATAAGAGCGATAATTTGAAGCCTAGAGAAATCACAGCTATTTATTTTATTTTTAAATCTGAGAAACACAGATCAAGCAGGAATAGAATGACAGGAGATGTCACATTTCTACTTAGGCAGTTAGTCTACAAGTTAACAAGTTATACTACAGAATACTCAACACGTTTGCTAAATCTCAAATTACTGAAGTCAGAGGCCGTGAGGTTGATGGCGGGGGGTTTGGAGGTGGGGGCAGGACTTACAATAAATACAAGTCCAAAACTTAGTAACATTACTACAAATTTGTTAAATTATTCTGAGATAAAGGAAGACTGATTTGAAGATTTTTTTTAAATCACTATTTTAAAAAACTATGCATCGTTTGAAAAAAAAACAGTTATTATTATCATCATTTACAATTAAGGTTCAGAAACTGCAAGGTAAAATGATGCACCCAGCAGGACAGAGGCAGAGAGTGGCAGAGCTGATGTCTGAGGTCAGCTGTGTCTGCTTCTAAAGTCAATGTGCTTTCTAGGCGTCTTAACAGCCTTCTGAGCCCTAAGATCATGTTCGTTGCAATGTGTTCTCCTGCTATGGAGAAATACTCGGTTTTTTAAATATGCCACTGAAAATAGTTTGAGTTGTTTCAAAATTTTTGAATAGCTTAAGTATTTTATACCGGAAGTTCAAAGTTTTCACATTCGCATAAAAAAGTTGTAAAGGCAGGAATTTAGTTATGCCCTAGTGATCCACAACTTTTCCTTCTGTCGAACCAATATGAGATGCAATTTTAGAGATGTAAAAATCATTATTGGATATGTACTGATATATGTATTCATACACATTTTAAATATAAATATCATAAATATACAATCATTCTATGGATTCTTCTATGAACTTCATAGTTAAATATTCTAAAAGTGTACAAACGCTTATACATTATTAATAATTTTAGCCATACTATGTCTAAAATGAAGAGCTTGAATTCAAACTATGATGTCTATAATATATGTGTCCAGCATATTTTCCTTAATAAGTAATCTTATAACACTAGAAATGAATATTTTTAAGATGAGGACAACATCAAAGTTGGCGATAAGCTTTGAAACAAGAAAAAAACGTTGGGAGACTATATGAAGTGGATCAAAGCAGGAAAGGAAATAAGTTAAAACGAGGGAACTATGATAATGTGTAAGAGACGTTTCTGCCAAAAGTCTGAATATTTAAGAGTGTCAAATAGTTAATGGTGGAAGAAAAAGAAATGCCAAGGGCTATGATTGGTAACTTAAAAGGTAGCATTGATATTTAAGGGGCAAAAACAAACACTGAGAAACATAATTATCCAAAATGTGAACAGAGATGTATAACCAGTTCAACCCTAACTAATAAAAGAGACACGCTTAACTACGTCACTACTTGGGACTTCTTGAGTCATACATAGCCACCCTAAATACCTTTCATTAAATAAGCTATACAGATATCATAAATATACTGGACATCCCAGCTAGGGCAAAGTAGGGATTCAGATGGGTTTGAACAAGTCTCCTGAGCCGGTGATTCAGATGAAAGAGGCAATTTGCATGACAGGTTTCTGTCATCAACAGAAAAAGATTTTATTCCAGAAACATCTGTGGGTTGGAGGAAAAGATATTCCCCTGCCAATATTCAGTAATTTCTCCTCTTTCTGATCCTATAGATTTGTGTCTAATCTAAACAGGCTTATGAAGTCAAACAAACTCCTCTCCCTAGGGGATGCTGAGATTCAGAGGCACGGAATGGGCAAGAGACCTCCCTCCCAAGGACACAAGTGGCTTTGCCACAGTGAGGATTCCAGGACATGCACTCACACGCAGAAAGCTTCGACAGTTAAAATGCTTTGAACACAGTGTGTTAGGAATAGTCTTGATTGCCAGTAGCAGAACAATTGCCAGACAAACAATGGATCCGCCAAATTTCTCTCACGTAGGAGGAAGTACAAGACAGGCAGTAGCTAGTGGCAGTTTACCTGCTCAGAAATTACCCATGACCCTTTGTTTTCCCCGTCCTCAGGGTATGGTTTTTTTATCTTCATGCTTATTACCTCGTGGTCACAGAGAGGAGGTTGCCTCTCCAGGTACCCCATCCACGTTCAGCCT
The DNA here is from genome assembly GCA_963574415.1 of Tarsius wallacei. Lineage (NCBI taxonomy): Eukaryota > Metazoa > Chordata > Mammalia > Primates > Tarsiidae > Tarsius > Tarsius wallacei. The sequence goes on along the minus strand of CAUYQG010090989.1, from coordinate 3,743 downwards.
CATCGGATTATTTTGCAAAGAAAGGAAAAGACATCCCAGAAAGCCCTCATCCACCACCATCACCACCGGATGACTTTCTTCCCCCTCGGGGACAGAACTCTGTCACAGGTGCACCCCAAGTTGCAGGAATGGTTTTCCACCTTCTTTCATGGAAAGTGATAACAAAGATGCCTTCAACCACATAAATTAATCATAATACACATTTTTATTGGATGTGTAGTAGGATTTGAATGTTTGTATTGTTTTAATACTGAACATTGACTGTTTTATTTTCTTTGTTTCATTTGTCATACAAGAAGGAGGAAACGAGAATGTTTTCCTCTCTTCCTGAAGTTTCCTTTAATGAAACTCTCGAAGAGTGTCAAAGTCGTTTTTAATTACCAACGGTTCAGACCCGAGTTATACAAGTCTTCAAGACGGTCATTAAAAACAACGGACAATTGCATTTTAGAAGAAATGAAAGGAAGGGTATCTCTGAAGGAAACCAAAAGAAGAATTTCTCTAAAGGTAAAAGGGGGGCGGAGGAGTTAAGAAGGAGATGAGGGGGCTTGAAATGAGGCCTTGGAAGTGCTCTGGAAGAAATTTCCAAGAAGCAAAAGGGCCTAAGCTGGGAAGTCGTGGGTGGGTAGATACAGAAAAGGTTTCCAGGACCCAGTAGCCATCTGGAGGCTGACTCACCCAGAAAATTCAGAGGGTTCTTACCAATCAAATAATTTTTAAAACAAAGTGAAAAGAAAAAAACCTGTTAAAGAAAACACAACTCAATGCCTTAAATAATGAAATAAACTGAAAGTAGACTCTGAGTGAGAAAACAGAGAGCTCTCTCAAGGAGGAATAATTATTACCACTGTCCAGAAGAGAAAACAGAAGAAAATGAATGTTCTCGATGGTCATGAATTACTTTGTTCGATATGGAATTAGGATGAATAAAGCAGCACAAAACCAAATAAAAATAATAACTTGGATAATGAGCTTTTATTTTAGGCTTTCAGTTAAGGGGCACGTTCTTTTCTTGAAAGCTAATGTTTCTCTTCTGTTTGAATTAGGGTTAAATTGTTCTTGTGCATGACATTCATGATTTTTTAAAAAAATAGACTATGGATTCCCAAGAGTTTGGGGTATTGGGTTTCTCTTTGTCTCTCCCCAAAATGCTGATTTCTCTTATTTGTTCTTTTAGTCTAACATATTCAATAAATTGCACTTTTGTTTAGAAATCTCAGATTGTTTTCCACAGTGGTTGTACTCATTTACTGTCTCACCATCCATGGATAAACTTTCTCGTTTCCCCACATCTGTGCTAACGTCTATTATTTATTGACTTTTCCATAATAGCCATTCTGACGAGTGTAAGGTGGTAGGTATCTCATTGTGGTTTTAATTCACATTTCTGTGATAATTATTGCTGTTGAGCATTTTTCACATGGTTGTTGGCCATTTGTATATTTTTTCCGAGAAACGAATATTTTCTTTTGAGAAATATCATGTTCATGCCATCTGTCTACTTTTTAATGAGATTAATTTTTTCCTTGCTGATTTGTTTTTCTGTAGGTTGTCAGTTGTGTTCCGTTTATGCTTTCTTTTTCTGTGCAGAAGATTTTTAGTTTAATTCTGTTTTATTTGTTGTTGCTTTTGCTGATCTACCATTTGATCAGCAACCCCACTGTTGGGCATTTACTCCCACTCCACCCCCAAAATAATTTGTTATACAAAGAAGACACCTACACTCATATGTCTATTGCAGCATAATTCACAATGGCAGAGATGTGGAATCAACCTAAGTGTCCATCAACAGAACAGGGACCCAAGAAAATATGCAAAAATACATATGCACATACACATCCAGAAATAGCATTCAACAACAGAAACAACAAAGTAGTGTATTTTGCACTTGAATGAAATTGAAGGCCATTAACCTAAGTGATGTGACTCAGGGACGGAAAACCCAACATGACGTGTTCTATAAGCTTCCTGTTTATAAGTAGGAGCTAAGTTATGGGTCTGCAAAGGCATAGAGAACGGCATAATGGACATGGGAGACTCAGAAGGTGGAAGGGTGGAAACTTACCTATCCAGTACGATGGACACTCATTTGGGGATGAATACACTAAAAACCCAGACATCACCGCTAGACAATCCATCCATGCAACCCAAAACCACTTGTACCCTAAGGCTATGGAATTGTTTTGAACACACTAAAAATAAATGGTATTTATGTTAAAACTTGAGGAGCTAGAACTGGTGATTTTTTTTTTTTTTTTGAGTTGGAGTCTCACTCCGTCGCCCCGGCTGGAGTGCAGTGACACGCTCACAGTCAGCTCAGCGTCAGCCCACTGGGCTCAGGTGATCCTTCTGCCTCAGTCTTCCAAGCAGCGGGAAGCACAGGCGAGCTACCATGTCCAGCTAATTTTTGATGCATTGTAGAGATGAGGTCTCACCAAGTTGCCAGGGCTGGTCTCGAACCCGCAGGTTCAGGCAATCCACTCTCCTCTGCCTCCCAACGTGTTGGGATGACAAGCTGAGCCCCCGAGCCCGGCCGGCTTTTAAGTAATCTTCTCACCTACAGACACTTAGACATGCGTCTCTGCAACCCTCTGAGATCGTTAAGTCGTATGCTCCTTTTCTCTTTGTGCTCCCTGCCCCTTGATACTGTCATGACGATCAGATGGTGATGTGCCCATCTCAAAAGCTGGAGCCTACTCCTCCCTGAGGATTTGCTTTCTTTGTCCCACAAGAACTTTTGAGTGTGGGTGGGGGGGCATGGGGTTGTCACTGGCACCTAACAATTTTCAGTTGTCGATTTCTTTAAAAAGCCTCAGTTATGTGGTAAATGGTTATGCCTTCCTCCATCGCGTCTCTTTAAGCAAATACTGGAAAAGAGCAGTTGCTGTCTTATAGATCCCACCACATCATTGAGTTTCCTACTTCTATTTTTACACTTTTCATTTAGCACTCAACCTTCTGTTGCCTGTTTCTCAGTGCTGATGCTCGGCATCACAAAACAGAGCTGCAGGAAGGCAGGAATAGCATATGCGTGTGTCCACGTGCACACACACACACACACACACACACACACGCACTAGAAACTCTCGAAAAGGGCCCATCTTAACAATAACACTGAAAAAGCCACACATAGGAGAAATCTAAATTTGCAGCACCTGGTTTATTTTCTGGCCAGTCATTACTTTCGAGATTTTTTGAATACTTCTGCTGATGGACACTGGACTTCATTATTTTGGGTACTTTATACATATTTCTACTTCCACATCAATATGTAAAACCTAATATTTCTCCACGTCGAGTCATGATTTTCTCACCTCCAATGGCAAGAACTCTGTCTTCCTCTAAAAATTCTTCCATTAATGCTGTTCGAGTATTCACAGTTTCGAAGGAGTAAAATAGGAACTCGCTTATTTTTGTCTTTTCTTTTTCAGATATGTCTTTTTTTTTTTTTGAGTTGGAGTCTCACTCTGTCACCCAGACTGGAGTGCATTGGCCGCTTCCGGCCACCACAGCCTGGACTCGCTGGGCTCTGGTGATCCTTCCGCCTCAGCCTTCCAAGTAGCTGGAACTCCAGGCGCGCGCTACAACCTCTGGCTAATTTTTTGATTCATTGTAGAGATGAGGTCTCGCCAAGTTGCCCAGGTGGGTCTTGAACCCGTGGGCTCAGGCAATCCACTCATCTCAGCCTCCCAAAGCGCGGGATTACAGACTGAGCCACCGAGCCCGGCTTGCTGTCTTTTTTT
>CAUYQG010090986.1:52-14653 GCA_963574415.1 Tarsius wallacei | reverse complement strand
TGGAACTACAGGCGAGCGCTACCATGCCCGGCTAATTTTTTGATTTATTGTAGAGATGAGGTCTTGCTTGCCCAGGCGGGTCTCGAACCCACGGGCTCAGGCAATCCACTCACCTCAGCCTCCCAAGGCGCGGGATTACAGGCTGAGCCACTGAGCCCGGCTCATGCCAGTTTTATACTGTTTTGGTTATTATAGTTCTACAATATATTTTGAAGTCTGGTAATATAATGTCTCCAGTTTTGTTCTTTTTGCTCTGATTGCTATGACTATTCAAGTGTGTGTGTGTGTGTGTGTGTGTGTGTGTGTGTGTGTGTGTGGTTCCACATAAATTTTATAATTTTTTTCTATTTCTGTGAAAATGTCATTGGTATTTTTATATGGATTGCATTGGCTCTGTAGATTGCTTTGGGTAGTACGGTCATTTTAACAGTATTAATTCTTTCAACTTATGAGCATGAGATGTCTTTCAATTTGTTTTATCCTCTTCAATTTCTTTCACCAGAGTTTTGCAGTTTTCTTTGTGAGGTCTTTCACCTCCTTGGTTAAATTTATTCCTAACTATTTTTTGGTAGTTATTGTAAATGAGATTGCTTCCTTGATTTCTTTTTCCATTAGTTCATTGTTCATATGTAAAAATGCTACTTATTTTTAAATGTTGATTCTGTATTCTGAAAGTTTCTAAATTTGTTGATCAGTTCTAAGAGTTTTTTGTAGTGTCTTTAGTATTGATGTATAAGATCCATTCACTTTTGACTCAATTTCTACTAATTTCTTTTTAGCATGTGTTTCTGTCATAGATCAGTTAAGGTCTCGACTGCTCTACCGTCTAGATTTTCCTAGTTCCTTCAGTTTTTTTCTTATACTTTCTCAGTTTAGGCAGAATTCCTCCCAGTTTCAGGTGCTGTTTTTAATGTACTTGTTACCATTTCCAGTGAACATATATTGGCTATTAATAGTGTCTCTTGTGCTTAGAAAATTAGTGTCCCTTTGCTTTCTTCTGCAAAAAAACACTGATACCATGTAGATCAATGGTTGTTGGCAATTTGTCCCCAAGTGTTTTGTGATGTAGCATTTGTGGAGATGCCTTGTCACTTAGTTTATAAGTGCTACCTTTGGATAGTTTTTGCTATCTAATTACTTTACATAAAGATTTAAAAAGATTAAAAAACTATGTAGCCATCATTTTCCCAGAATCTTTTCTTCTGATAGGGTTAGAATAGAAATAAAAATAGTTCCATTAAATTTTTTTCTTAACTTACTTCTCGGCATTTTCCATCTTTTGCTTGAATTCACTCGTTAGTTTTATGACTAACATAATTCATGTTCAGTTAATATGTAACCACAGTGTAAATGATAATATTGTCACTTGCAAATAAGATTTTAAAAAATCACAGAATCATCTTCAGCCATATTATTATCATATGTCATCTTTTGTTTTCTTTCTTTTCTTTTTCTATATTCTCTTTTTCTGTAGATAGTGCTACTAATTTTAAGGTGTCATATACATCTTTCAATACTTCGTAGGTTTCTTGGAACCAGCTTGTAAAGAACTACATTCTAGGAATATACCCAGAGGAACTCAAATCACTCTATGAAAAAGATACCTGTGCATGCATGTTTGTTGTAGCATTATTCATAATAGAAAAAACATGGAGCCAACCATGCTACCCATTGAAAGTGGACTAGATTAAAAAAAAATATGGTGTATATATATATAATGGAATATTATGCAGTCATAAAGAAGGCCAAAATATGAACTTTGCAGCAACTTGGATGTACTTAGAGTCTTAATACTCAGTGATCTATCACAGAAACAAATAACTGAGTACATGTTCTTACACATAAGCAGATCCTGAACAATTATCATAATACTGTAAGAAAGGGATTGGCAGTAGTTTGAAACTACCAGGGAAGGGAGGGGGGTACACTTTATCAATAAGAGTACCTGATCTCAAACCAGGTGAAGTGGGGACCAAAGTGAGGCCCAAACTTTACCTGTACAATGACCATTTGTAGACCTAACTCTGAATTGTATCCCACATCTTTAAAATAAAGATTTTTTTTTAAAAAGAAAGAACTACTGATGTCTTTCTTGAAATTCTCCCTAACTCAACCCAAGCCTATCTTTATATAACTAAGATACCTCATGATATAAAAAGTGACCTTATTAAGTAAACTTAAGTCTTATCAAAGGTAATTGAAGAAAATTAATTTGGTTTATAAATGTAAACATCAATTTGTTCTGCTTTCTTCCCCACTTTAAATGTTAAGTTTAGTCATTAAATGTTTGAGACCAGGTGGGGGACCAGAATTATGACCAAAGGAAATAGCTGAGAAAGGCTGTTTCTATTGACTTCTGTAAATAACCTGACAAAGAGACTTGTTGCTTAACCAGACAGAGTCTAATATGTTCACTTGGAGTGCTCTGATGCTCAATTTTATTAGGCATTCACACAAAAAAACCTTGTTTCCCCTCTGCATTGTAATTAGTGTAATTAGAGTTCATGTGTGAAGTATCATATATCTATTGTGTGGAGGTTTTTTAGGTTAACAAAGAGTACTAAATTACCTTACTAAGATCGTTGGTTTCAATAATTGGTTTATGTAGAATATTTAATAATAGTTCACACTGGAAAATTAAAGTCACAATTAAAACAGCATTGAGTTATTTGGAGCAAGAGTATGTTCTTGCTTATATTCTGCCTGCTACTCAGGGCTGACTGGGCATAACGTTTATATATGAAATAAAAAACAGACCAGAGCAAGATTATGGCATGACTTTTCTTTTTTTCTCCCTGAGAGAATAACAAGAATAAGTGTCATGCCATGGTAGCCCAGGGAACAAAATTGTAAATATAGAGAAGAAAAACAGGTTTCCAAGTTTATATTGCTGCTATCTTCTGGGAATCAGCTTCTGTTGTTACCATAATGTGTTATGTTGAAAGGGGCAGCCAGGGATGCTGAGTGGCCGGTTGGAGAGCCCCTGAGAGATAATCTAAGAATCTCAACTGCAGCACATGTTGGTGCAGCCTCACAAGTGAAAATAAATCCACAGCATGTGGTTATCTGCCTGGGAGTGCTTGTCATTCACTGCAAAGTTCATCTGAATGGAGAATCGGAGCATTTCTTTTTCAAATAACATCAGGTCAAAAGGCAAGTATTCCATTTTGCCACACCCTCACTGGGTCTCCAGTTTTCTAAACTTGATGTAAAAGTAGAGTCTGTTGATGGAGCCAGGAGCTGTTTTGGCCTTTTGGAATATCACATTTTTCAAATATAAGTGAGGTTCGACCGAAGTGGCTCCCGTTACTTCAGACCATTTTAAATTGATGTGCTCAGTCTATTTTCTATTTACTCCCCCACACCACGATTGACCATAACTTAAATTGGACCAAGTACACTGTCATCTCTGTTAACACTCATTTCTTTTTCCAATCCTGGTGCCCTTAATTATACGTACCCAAATCACTTTGAAAGCAAATCCACATAGTTAGAGTTGATATGTAGATTCCTTGCTGTTGTGAATTTTAGAAAGACAAGTACTTTGCAAGGACACACATATAATTCAGGGGAGTGGGTAGAAGATAGTGGAGGCAGATAGAGATGCATGTTATGTGGGAAAGTGAGGTTTCCAGTGTCTTTTCATTCTATCTGCTGTGAGAGAGATGTGGTATGACATATAAGTAAGTCTCAGTGATTAAGACTTTTTTTTTTTTTTTTTTGAAGTCAGGCTCTCACTCTGCCACCCAGGCTAGAGGGCAGTGGCATGATCATGGCTTATGGCAACCTTGACCTTCTTGGGCTCAGGTAATCCTTCCACCTCAGCCTCCTAAGTAGCTGGGATTGCAGGAAAGTGCCACCATGCCTGGATACTTTTTTTTTATTATTGTTGTTTGTTGTAGAGAAGGAGTCTTACTATGTTGCCTAGGCTGGTCTTGAATTCCTGGGCTCAAGCGATCCTCCTGCCTTGGCCTCCAAAAGTACTGGGATTACAGGCACGAAACACCATGCCCAGCTTCAGTGATTATAACTGTTAATCTGCTTCTAGAAAATGTTAAAATCTTAGTTATCTTTATCTTTGCCATGGCAAATATTTTACACTAAACTGCCTCTGATGGAAATTACTTTGTTCTTTGGCTTGGTTTTGTAGTAGAAGCAGCTGCATGGAATCTGTATTTTTTTTTTCTGTGAGAAATGATTTTATTTTATTTTTTATATTTCATTTTAAAGATATGGGGTACAAGTCAAGATTAGGTATATCAGTGGACATCGTACAGGTAAAGTTTAGGCCTCCCTTTGGTCCCCACTTTGCCTGGTTTGAGATCAGGTATGCTTATTGATGTTGTGCACCTTCTCCAACCCAGGGAATATTCCGCTACTGCCCATCCCTTTCTTCTAGTATTATGGTAAATGTTCAGGGTCTGCTTATGAGTGAGAACATATTGTACTCTGTTCTTTGTTTCTGTGATAGATCACTGAGTAGGATAGACTCTAAATCTATCCAAGTTGCTGTGAAATTCATATGTTTGTCTTTTATGACTGAATAATATTCCATTCTGTATATGTACCACATTTTTAATATCCAGTCTCGTTTTGATGGGCAGCATGGTTGGTTCCATGTTTTCGCTATTGTAATTAGTGCTGCAATAAACACGGGTGAGCAGGTCTCTTTTTTGTAGAATGATTTGAATTCCTCTGGGTATGTACCCGACAGGGGGATTGCTGGGTCATATGGAAGGCCAATTTCTAGCTTTTTAGAAATCAACACACTGTTTTCCATAGAGGTTGAACTAGTTTGCATTCCCACCAGCAGTGTAGAAGCATTCCCTTTTCTCGGCATCCTCGCCAGCATGTGTTGTTGTTTTATTAATGATGGCCTTTCTTAATGGGCTTAGGTGGGATCTCAATGCGGTTTTGATTTACATTTCTCTGATGATTAGTGAGGTTGAGCACTTTTTCATGTGTCTGTTGGCTGCTGATATATCTTCTTTTGTGAAGTGCCTATTCATGTCTTTTGCCCATTTTTTAATGGGGCTGTTTGTTTTTTTCCTTTAGGCATATTTGAGTTCCTTGGAGATCCTGGATGTTAGGCCTTTGTCAGATATACAGTTGGCAATTTTTTTTTCCCATTCTGTGGGCTGTCTCCCACTCTTTTGATGGTTTCTTTTGTTTTGCAGAAGCTTTTCAATTTAATGAGGTCCCACTTACCTATCTTGTCTCTTATGGCATGGATATCTGGAGTTTTGATCAGGAATTGGTTGCCTATTCCGACTTCGAGGCTTTGTCAAATATGAGTTGGTTGAGAAATTGAGTTTTAGCTTCATAAAATGATTTAGGGAGGATTCCGTCTTTCTCAATTGCCTGGAATGCTTTCAATAAGATTGGTATTCAGCTCCTCCTAGTATGTTTTATAGAATTCTGCTGGAAAGTCATCTGGTCTAGGGCCGTTTTTTGGTAGGTAGTTTTCTTATGATGGGTTGTTGTTGGTGTCTTTAGTGTCTCAATGCCTTCTTGTTTCTGATGTCAGAAAGTCCTGCATTTCATTTAGATGGTCAATTTAGTTTGCTTCCATTCAGGTGTGCAGAGTAATCTCTGATAATCTCTGGTATATCTTCAGGATTAGTTGTGATTTGACCTTTTGCATTTCTGATTGTGTTTATTTCGGTTTTTTCTCTTTTTCTTGGTCATTCTAGCTAGGGGATCCATCAATCTTGTTTATTCCTTCAAAGAATCAGCTTTGTCTTGTTGATTTTTTTCTATGATTTTTTTTTTTTTAATCTCCTATGTCCTATATTTGGGCTTTTACTTTGGTGATCTGGATTCTTCTGCTGAAGTTAAGGTTTTGGTGGTCTTGTCTTTCTTGTTCCCTTAGGTGATTTGTTAGGCAGTAACTTGCAATCTTTCCATTTTCTTTCTGTGTGTTCATAGAGATATAAATTCCCCTCTTAGAATTGTTTTCATGGTATCCCAGAGGTTTTGGTAGGATGCTTCTTCATTTTCTTTTGTTTCCAGAAATCTTTTCTGTTTTGATTTCTTTGTTGACTTAGCAGTCATTCAGCATTATGCTGTTTAGTGTCCATGTCTTTGTGGGTTTGGGGGGAATTTTGTCAGTGTTGATATTTATTTTTATTCCATTCTGGTCTGAGAAGGTGCATGGCAATATTTAGATTTTATGAAATTTGTTTGTGCTTGATTTATGGCCAAGGTTGTGATCAATCTTGGAGTTCCATGTGGTGGTGAGTAGAATGTATATCCTGTGGTTGTTGGGTGGAGTGATCATAGGTATCAATTAAGTTTTTTTGATCAGTAGTCAAGTTTAGCTTCTGAATCTCTTTGTTGATTTTTTGCACAATGATCTTTCTAGAGTTATTAGTGAGGTATTTAAATACCCAGCTATTATAGTGTTAGAGTCATTTTTTTTTTTTTTTTAGTTTAGTTAGCAGTTGCTCCTGTTCTGGGTGCATATGTGTTTAGGATGGATTTCTTGCCGATGGATTCAAACTTTTATTATTATGTAGTGTCCTTCCATATCTTTTTAAATTCTTGATATCTTAAAGGTCGCTTTGTCTGAAATTAAGATCATGACTCCTGCCTTCTTTTGTGATCCATTCACCTGGAAATTCATTTTCCATACTCTATCTTTGAGTCTGTGTGCATCACTTATGGTGAGATGAGTTTCCTGGATTCAGCAAATAATTGGGTTATGGTTTTTTATCCAGTCTGCCGTTCATTCTGTGTCTTTTCTGTCTTGCATTTAGTCTGTTCACATTAAGGCTGATTATTGAAATGTGATTGTTTATCCCTGTCATGATGTTCTTATAAAGTTTTTTTGGGGGGGGTGTTTGTTTTCTTTTAACTTTGGGGCTGATGTATGTGTGTGTTTTCAAGTTTGCAGTCACAATATATTCTCTGTTGATTTTGTGTTTCTCCTGCTGTCTTGGGAAGTGCGTGGTCTTTCTTTCTTCTTCTTCTTCTTCTTCTTCTTCTTCTTCTTCTCCTCCTCCTCCTCCTCCTCCTCCTCCTCTTCCTCCTCCTCCTTCTTCTTCTTCTATGCTTAATACCTTTTTAAGCCTCTTCTGTAGAGCTGATCTGGAAGTTGTATAATCTCTTAGGTATTGAATGTCCATTGCTGATGAAGCTGAGCTTGGCAGGGTAGAAAATTCTTGGTTGAAATTGTTTATCTTTGAGGACATTGAACATTGGATTCCAGTCCCTTCTAGCTTGTAGTGTTTATGTCAATAGGTCTGCTGTAATTCTGATTGGTTTCCCCCAGTAGGTAGTCTGACCTTTCTCTCTTGCTGCCTTTTCTTTTGTACCTACTTTGTGTAGGTGAATCACTATGTGTCTAGAGGTTGGTCTTCTTATTTGATGTCCTGCATGGGTTCTTGGTATTGCTTGTGTTTGGATGGTCACATCTTTGGAGATATGGGGATAATTTTCTTGGATAACCTCCTGAAATACTTGTTCCAAGGTGTTCTCTATTGCCCTTTCTTCTGCTGGGATACCAATCTGGTGTAGATATACCCTCTCAATATAATCACACATCTCTGGGAGGCTTTGTTCTTTTTTTCTGAGTTTTCTTTATTTTTTTACAGATTGGATAAATTCCATGTTTTGGTCTTCAAGTTCTGAGATTCTTTCTTCTGCTTGATTAATTCTACTTTCCACGCTTGTCATCTTATTATTTCCTGGATGAATTTTTTTTAATGGCCAAATTATCTGTTACAAGTTTTTCAGTGTTGCATCTTGTCTTCTTGAGTCTTATTCACTCTTTCCATCCATTTCCTAATTCCCGTTGTATTCTGGGTCAGTCTTTGGTGATTTCTATTGTTTGGGCTGGGAGGTCTGATTTTTTCAGGCATTTTCTTTTGTTACACTTGGAATTACCTGTATTCTTCTGCTTATTTTTCCTCATTTGTAACAGAGCTTTTTCTTTTCTCTTTAGTCCATTATTCAGTGGCAGTGGGAGAAGTTTTCACTTCTGATGTTTGCTCAGCCCTCTATTCTTTCCTGCTCAGCACTCTGAATTTGTTCTATTTTGAAACAGGGCTGTGGGCAGGAAGCTTTGCTGTCTCTTGTAGTTTTGAGAGTTGAATAAAGTGGAGGATGAGGAGCTAGAATTCAGAAACTTCTTGCAAATCACAATGTTCACTGATTGTGGTATGAGTTCCCTGAGACCCCTTCCCCACCACTGTGTATAATGATGCAATAGATATGTGTGTGTACCCCAAGATACAGTAACAGCAATGAGGAGAACAGAGAAAAGTAGAATGAAATAAGATAAACAAAAGTAAAAAAATAAAAAAACACAGAAAAACAAAAACAGAAACCAAAGCAAAAACCAATCTCTCTCTCTCTCTGTCTCTCTCTCACATGCATACACACACACATACACACACACCCCAAAACAAAGTGAGAAAAAAAGCAAAAAAAGGAAAACAACATACACACACATACACACACACACTCACATGCCTCACATACACATTCAGGCATAAAGGAAAAGTAAAGCAAACAAACAAATGAGCAAATAAACAAAAACAAAAACAAAAAACTAACCTGCTCTCTTGTGGCAAGTTCTGTAATTGTTCCTCTCACAGGTAAGCTGCCTCCTGTGGAACTGCACCCTGAGGCCTTATTTACAATCTCTCCAGAGACTGATCAGAGGAGGAGGTTGTGGGGGTGGGTGGAGCTTCAGTCTTCCCCTCCCACTCTCATATGGTCAGAAGGATCCCCTCTGGTGGGAAAGTGAGGGATTGTCTCATCCCCAGGTACTGGTTGGGGGGGGAGGACTCCCCAGCCAGACTTATCCTGGAGTAGAGTCCTCCTATGGCAGCTGATGTCCAGGCTCTGCCTGGCTTTATCCCTCTCAGCTGTGCCCCAGCCATGTGGGTCTGACGTTCAGAGGATTGTTGGGTCAGCCCTGGACTCACTGCTAATCTCTCCAGGGGTCTTCCTTGTCTTTTTTCTGGTCACACCCTGTGTCCTGCAACTGACTCAGGATAGGGGATGGGGTGCCAGAGACTCAGCACTCATCTTGTCCCTCCAGAATTTGTGCTTTTGGGATATTCCCTCTGGGTCATGCTCAATTCCACAGTTGATCCACAGCTCACAGATATGAGATCTGTTGCTCCGTGGAGAAAAAGCTGGAGCACTTTCCTGCCCAGTTTTCAAGATGGTAGCAGGGTACCTCCTTCATCTTCTCCAGCGGGGATCTGCCTGTGGGTTGCCTTGCTGTGCTCCCTCTGCAGCTCCTGTTGCCAGTGTTGGCCAGGCACTGCAGTTGTGTGTCAGAGTCTGGAGACACAGTCACTCCCGGCATCTTCCCAGGAAGGGCTTTGTTGATTAAAAAAAAATGATGCTCGGCTTCTGTGCCCCTAGTAGTGCTAGGGTCCAAGCAGAGCAGCTGTGGCACCAACTGCTTCACTAGGAGAGCCCTGGCCACTTGTTCCCAAGTCTCCACTCAGCCAGCCACTCACACACACACAGACACATAAGCAAAATTTTCTATGCAGTCACTCACTCACACTGAGACTTGTGTAGTCTTACTGGTTCTGCTGCCATCTTCCTCCCTTCTCTTGAGAAGTAATTTTCAATATACATAGACAGAAATAATTGTAAATTCCACTTGGGAGGTTATGACCTAGTGCTTTACTTAGTCTTTTTGGAATAGCTTAGACACTATTTCTGATCGGCATGTCTCTTCTGGATTATTAGCCACTTGCTTTATTAGATCCCCTATTCCTCTTGGAATGGCCAGTAAGAAGACCAGGCTGCAGGATTTGATGTCATTAAAGCCTTTACAGAATACCTGTAGAAAATGCTTCACATTTGACTTTTAGAACTATGAGTTTTCTTTTGTGACTACCACAATCAGAAATTTTGGGGGAGAAAAAGAGAAAGACTGTATTTATGGCACACAACTCTTCTAAGTATGAGATTTGCGGCCATATTAAAGATGGTTCTGGACATACTTCTTCACTGATTTAAACTGGAAATGCTATCAAAATCACATATTCCACTCTATGAGATAAAAAGTTGATTCCTACCACCATTTCATAGTTTCCTAGGCATTTGATTTGGTAGTTACATGAAATGGGCAACTTGCACCATCAACTGAATTGTAGCACCAAATGGCTCCTAGGTGATGTCACAAATAACATTTATTTTCAAAATTACTTGGCAAAAAACAGAACAACAGTCTTCAGTCATCTTTAGACTCTTTCAGCATGTCTCAGAGGTAACTTTTTGGTAAGCTGAGGTTGGCAGTGTCGGTCAGCAGCCAGCCCTGGTCCCAAGCTCACTTAGAACTCATCTGTCTGATGAGGAAATGTCAAACTGTCACGCAAAATATTTGTCTCCCTTACAATGTACCCCTCATTTTATGTGTTGTAGAGCTGTTGGTGAGAAGTGTTTGCTCAGCAGGAACTACATTTTCCAGAATCCCCTTGCAACTGGATGCAACCACTGATTGGACCGTAGCAAATGGAATGTGATTCTAAGTGTTGCACATCACTTTCAGGTCTGACTCATCAAAGTCTTCTATCTGCTCTTGCTGGGACTCTTTTTTCCCTCCAGTTAGTTGGTGTGAAGATAACCCAAGTTGAACTTACAGGCTTTGTGGTGAAGATGGTAGAACTTATGTAATCCTGGGTTTCTGTGCCTTGGTTGGTTACTACTCCTTTTCTTCTGCTCAGTATTATAAGGTGAGCAAGAAAGACATTTTTATTAGGTTGGGTCTTGAGAATTTTTGGATATATTAGTTATAGTAGCTAGGGCTTCTTTAACTAATAAAGCACATAAATCCATCCAAGCATGTATATGCCAGACCTAACAACTTAATTAAAGGTTGGGGAAAGCTTGACAGAGAGGAGAAAGGGTTATTTTGGGCCCTAAATTGTTGAAGACATGCCATGGAAAGAGAATATGTTTAATCTGCTTCGTTTTCAAGAGAAGAGAAGCTATCATAAACCAGTTGTAGAGTTAGAGCCAATGTAGGGTTCAGACATACTTATTAATTCATTTTTCTTTCCTTCAACAAATGCATTTATGTATAAACACTGTCCTAGGTGTTGGAGATCACTCAGTAGAAAAGAGACCCAAACATTTCAGGTTATCTCTAAACTTCATTGTCTTTACTCATTAAATCATGTTTGGTTTTGGTTAATGAAGGAAATCATCATAACATCTATATTTGCATTTGTCATACAAGTCAGTAAAATCTCATTGTTGTTTGCTCTTATGAGTTCTTCGTTAGAGTCCTTTCTGAATGGGAAGGAAATACTGTACCAGGATTTCTTTGGTCCTTTCTCCTAATTCTAGCTTGGTTCTGACAGCAGAACAAATGGGAATTGTATGAGGCTACAAAATAACTGCCACTAAAATGTGCAGGATTCAACATTTAAAAGGAACTGAATTTCAATACAAGATAAAATTTCCAGATTACCTTGAGAATTGGGCCTATTACTGTCAAGCTATATTGAAAGAATTCAAACGTGCTAAATTACCTGACAAGTTGTGGTGTTTTATGTGCTGTATTGATATTGGAGTATTTGTTTTGCTTCAGTAGGTACTTAATTATTTGTTTCTTCTTGATAGTGTGCTGGACAATTAATTCATAGCATTACCAAACTGCTTTAAATGTCCCCTTGAGAGCAAGGGCTGGGCTGGTGGCTCCTGCATACCTAGAGCATCATCTGAGTGTTTTGCCTTCAGATTAAATACATTAAATTAGGGTCATAAATTACATTTTAAGAAAGATAAATTACAGCTCTTATACCAGAGATTTCAGGGATGCAAGATGAAGGAAGTTACATACAACTGTAGGAAATGGAAGCTGTCATCAGAATCTAGCTTCGGATGGGCTCACAGAGACGTGGTTTTTCAGGGAGAGCACACAACAACGGCACACTTCTTGTCCATTGGCAATTAACCCCCATTTTTTTTTTTTAACACAAAGCAAAAGTTATAGCCAAAGGTCCTTTTGTGAAGAACACAGAAGATGTAGAATAAATTCACCCAAAGTCTTTTAAATCCTTAGTTTGTTAAAATTCTCCATGACATGGTACTTTCACCTGTCCATAGGCTTTTAAATCCTTCCTTCCATAGGAGAGGTGTGAGTTATCATAATATTTACAAATTATGTGGATATAACAATTATAAACTCTTTATTATGTACAAAAACCTGGAAAATTAAGTGTTGATGTTTTTTATTTAGTACAGAAATGACACATTTTTTGTTTTTCTTTTACCTGGAAGATACTTGAGAACATCAGCAATGTGAAATAATTTCTCTTAGAAATTTTTGAGAGCATTCTTTCCCCTTAAGACAATGGAGTTCTGGGAATAGTGAGCATTTACTTACATAGTTATTTCTATTTCCAAAGATGTGGTATCTTACTGTGTAAATGATGGGTCAGATTTCATGGTCAGAAATTAGAAAGCTGAATGATGGCTCATCCTTTTATAGAATTGTGTTATCAATTTTGAAAGGTAATGGCAGCCTTGCTAATTTACTTTTGGATGAACTCTTAAAATGCATTTATTTATGATTGCCGTATTGATACTCTTTTGCTAGAGGTCTCAGTAGAGGCTGGTTTTTCGGGAAAATACCTGTGTAAATAATTCATCCTGTGATTTTCTAAAGTGGATGTTTAGCAGATACTTATGGAAAGGAAAGAAAAGGAAACAAAGGTCCTCCGGCATTTAAATGAAGGTATAAGTGGTTTGACTTCAATATTATAATAGCAGTAGAAACAAACTGGTGATGGGTCAAAGAGAATAATGGAGAAATATGTTACACAATCTATACCAAAATTTAACTTTTTCTTTGATTCCTTATTTTTACTTGATTCTGTATATTCTGTGATAACAATAGTTATGCCAATAATTATACATGGAAATGGACCAATGGTTCCCCATGTGTGCTCCATTTTTCATTTTGTGAGATGGGTTTGAACAAAATGTTGCCAGCATTTAAACCTAGCCTTTGCTATGTTTGGAGGAAGTGGTTTTATTAGTTATTTTTTGTTTTTTTAGTTCTGTAGTTTTATATGTAGTTGAAAAATAAAATCTTCTGAAAATAGAGCGCCTAGCATTCAGGAATCTAGCATCTATATATGGTTGCCAAGTAGGGATAACCAGTGCTGTGAAGGTCTGACTAAATGCTTGGCTGCTATCTCTCAATGCCAATAAATTGAGAGGCAGAGAACTGGCAGAAAGAAATTTATTTCTGAATTCAGGGAGATGGAACCTGGCACCTGGCACCTGGCATTCCTGGAACTGGTCTGCTCAACCCTTAGGTTTCACAGTCTGTTTTAATAAGTTTAGGGTTACTGGTATCTATAGATTGACTACTTGACTAACAGAGCATTGTATAGAACTTTTATGACAGCCCCATTTTGTCAATAATGACATTTCTGGTCCACATTTCCTAGTGCCAGTTACCAGGGGTAGCCCATAATTTCTCTTATCAGTAACACCAAACAGAGGGATTGATCAAGCTAGCCATAGAGTAAGGGAGTTAATAGAGCCTATTACAAAGTAAAACATTATTCACTACAATATATTGTTAATTAATAGTCATAATAAGTGAAAAGTTATACAAATTACAAGACTTATGGTCACATGGGTACTGCAGTTTTCAAATCTATGACTGCTGATAAAAGGAAGTGAAGAAGGATTTATTTCCTTCAGTTGAATGAACACAGTCTGCAGGGCATTAAGGATTCCTTGGAGTGACTTATGGGCAATGTATAGGAGAGAAGGGAAAACGCTTTCCTTTGTTAATTCCCAGGAACGTAGGCAGGTGCAAGCCCTTTCAAATGCTCATTATGCCTTTCTTTAAGGATTGTGGCAATATGGACAGATGATAGTGGGTTTCTGCATCAGTGTCATTTGGGATTCGGGATTAAAAAGAAAAAAAAGCCAGCACTAATAAATACCTCAAATGGATGGTACTAACTTGGATGATATTTTCTAGGTTCAGGAGTTCTTACTGTAGGACAATAAGCAAGCGAAAAACTTGTCAAATAATTTAGTATTAAAAAATTAGAAAGTAGTATTAAAGTGAAAGTAATATACATTTTAGACAAAAACACTATTTTAGTAACCAGTTATATTTTACATGGAGCGAGTGTAATTTTCAAAGTATTCGTACAAAAAGCTGGTGTCATTTATACAGGGGGAGCCAAAAAAAAGTATACACCTTTTAAGTATGACATTCACTCAAAAGATGGCATTAATCAAACAAATGCTAGCATCACCATGTGACAGGCAAGGCTGTCAAAGAAAATGGAGGAAACACTGTTGAACAAACATCAAACTACACATTGTTATAGTAATTCAACTCAACTTCGAAAAGTAGTACATAGAAACCATCTCTTAAAATGTGTATACACTTTTTGGCACCCCCTGTATACTTCTCAATGGTACATTTGAGAAGAAAACCAGCTGTACGTTCTAGTAGTATGTAGAAATTAACAAACAGAATTTTTAGCAAATAGGATAAGTAGTTCTTGTTAACAAATTTTGACAAAAATTTGCAGTTATTCTTTGTTTCAGATATTGTAAAAAAAAAAGAAACAAAAGAAATCAGTGCAG
>CAUYQG010090984.1:0-30701 GCA_963574415.1 Tarsius wallacei | reverse complement strand
CTCTAGGTTCTCACACTTTTGACTTGAACTGAACCATACTACCAGCATCCTAGAGTCGCCAGCTAATAGACAGCCTGATCTGAGACTTCTCAGCCCCCATAATTGCATGAGCCCATTCCCCTAATGATCCCTCCTAATATCCTGGAATAAATATCCCACTGGTTCCTGCTCTCTGGAAAACTCTGACTAATACACACATTACCCTTTTTTGAAATCATCACACTTTTCTTGGACATCATGTTCCATCCTTTTTCATTCTTTTATTTCTTTGAATTTTAGTTTTGGAAGTTTCTGTTGACATTTCTTCAAGCTCACTGATTTTATCCTCAGCAATGTCCAGTCTATTAATAATTTCTGTTATAGTGCTTTTTAAAAAAATTTAGCATTTCCTTTTGATTCTTTCTGAGAGTTTTCATCTCTCTGCTTACATTATCAATATGTCATTACATGTTGTCCAGTTTTTCCATTAGTATATTGTGATTATATTAAATTGCCAGTCTGACAATTCCAGCATCTCTGTGATATGACTCTGGTTTTGATGCTTCCTCTGTTTCTTCAAACTGTGTTATTTTGTCTTTTAATATGTCTTGTACTTAATTGAGAGCCAAATATATGTTTAGGGCCATAGCACCCTGAAAACACTCAATCTCATCTGAAAGCCAGACATAACATGTGAAGTGAAAGAGATTGAGATAAAAGGCCTTTAATGTGAGGTTTTATATTCATCCGACTAAGGTTTGGGCTGTTTACTATTTATAGTAGCTTTAGGTATCAGAAACTAAAATTTTCTCCGGTATCCTTGTCTCCCCTGTTGTCATTCAGTTTCCCTAGAGACCTCTACTTAAATAAGGTTTAAGCATGCAGTTATTTCAATTGTATTCCCTATTATTATAAAGGAGCTCATTGATGTGGTGGTAAAGTGGAAAGGAAAAAAAGTATTCTGTAGTCCTATGATTAGGTCTCAGCCTTTTATTGAGCGTCTTTCTCTGGGCAATGGTCTTCACAAGTGCTTCTCGGATTCTTCATTTTTAGGTGACATAGGAAGTGACAAGTATGCTAGAGTTGGGTACTTCCCTTCCTCCATATAGAAGGCTAAAGGGGGTAGAAGTTAGGTATTTCCCTTCCTCCGTTTCAGTTAGACTGTAGTAAAACTTCAGTTGGTTACACTCTGGTAAAAATAGTTGTCTCTGGGGCCTTCTTAAGAAGATTTAACTACTCTGGTTATATTTCAAAATGGCTACTTTTCCTCCTCCCCTGCCAGAAATAAAAGGGAACTTTTTTTTTCCAATCTTTACCATGAGAACCTGGAGGTAAACACATAAAAATGTGAGTTACCCTCTGGAACTAGGAACTAGTCCCCCTGGAGCTTTTAACTCTCAAACTCTTCCACACTGAGCCTCCAGTAATTTGTCAATTACAGTTTGTTTTCTTTCCCCAGTACTGGCTCCAACAGTGGCAATTTTCTGACTTGTGCTTCTGTTTTGGTAAGCTGTGATTCTCTGTGTCCACCTGTCTTTCCAATTTGGGGGGCAGTGGTTCACTCTATGACATCATCTCTTTGATGGATCTAATAAGAGTTGTTTGTTTTCAGTTTGATCAGCATTTGTTGTTGTTTGGATGAAAATGATGACTCCAAGATCCTTATATGCTGGACCAGAATTGTGACTACTTTGATATGGCAAAAGAAGTCCTGTATGACTTTTGATGCTGGGCCACAAAAGGCCATGAAGCTTGTGTTTGGTTTTCTTGAGTTATTCTCTCTGAGGGATATCAGTCACTATGTAAAAATTCTAACTATCCTGAGACTGCCATCTTGGGAGGCCATGTTTAGATGCCCTGGTTGAGAATTGCAGCTGAGCTTGCAGCTGATAGTCAGCAAGCATCAACTGCCAACCATGAGTGAGACATTTGGGAAGATCAGTCAAGTCAAGCCTTTAGATGACTGCCGCCCCAGCCAATACATTACTTACAGTTTCATAAGAGTCATCAAGTGAGAATGCTCAGCTATGCCTTTCCCAAATTCCTGACTCATAAAATTGTAAGAAAAAACAAAATCATGATTATTTTATACCACTAAGTTTGGGAGTGACTTGTAACATAGCAATAGTAACCATGTAACTGTGATTATCTTTATACATGTGATTATCGTCATTGTTTCATACTCGTTTACCATGGTATTGACTAAATGACTTAAATTTTTGTGGAATTTGTGCAAAGAAGCTCTAAGTCTGGCAAATAGCAACCTATGACAGTTCAACCTCTAGTTAATCCCTGGCAGAACAATTACATGAGGATCTCTAGAGGTAGAATCACGTTTTGCTTGTTTTTTTAAATTATCTAAAGCACCTCGGGTAGTTCCTATGGGTAACCATGATTAACTATTTGTTTGTAGTAAGGATAATTTAGTAAGAGATTGATATAAATAGCTAGAATATCCCATGGGAACACAACTGGCATAAAGTACTTATTGAGGCTAGGTACTTAAAAGCATAGTATTTTGCATAAATTAATTGTTACCAGATGGGGCTTGAGGGTCCACTTAAGTGTTATTACTTTACATAGTTGTCATTAAGATGTGGGGTTTTTTTTTTTTTTTTTCTGGCTTTATGAAGTCATTCTCTGTTGCCTAGTCTTCAACTTAAGATCTAAGGGTTCAACAGAATTTTTAAATTTGAGACATCACTTTCATAATCTGAGAAAAACAATTCAAAGCATAACAACACAGGTTCTCTTTTGCAGTCATACTTCCCAATGAACTACAGTCTTGGGCCAAATCCCACTGCCAGCCTGTTTTTGTACAGCTCCTTTTTAAAGGGTTGTAAAACAAACAAACAAAAAAATGTGCAAACATGTGACCCACAATGCCTAAGATATTTACTCTCTGAATTTTTACAGAAAGTTTGCTAATCCCAACATAACTGCTTAAGTTAAAGTTTCTCAAGGAGGTTCAAACATTCTCTTCCCAGGCAATGATTCACTTCTTAAGTGTTCCATTAATTTTCATATTCATGTTTATCTTTATTTTTCTTACAGGACTATAATGCAGTTTCTACAATAACTGGGGTCTTGTTTAGTTCAATATTGAATCTTCTGCATTAGAACACCGAAAAGATATCTGTTAAGTGAATACCTAGTCCTAAGTTATTATGATTTCTCCCGTAACCAAACGTACATTTTTATGATAGAGTTTTCTATTATCACCTGGGAACTAATTTCTACAGTTTTTTCCACAGAAGTTATTAATTTATTTGTCTTCCAAGTTTTGTCTCTAAGCATCACTCTGGTCCCTTTCACAAAGGTCTTAAAGGGAAGAAAAATAAATGAATTTGATAAGAAATAAATCTATTATTGAGTAGTCATGTCATACACTTGTAATAGATGGCACTAATGAGCACAAAAATCATAAAAATCATGACATACTGCAGAGACATATTAACAATATTTATTAAAAAGTCAACACATACATTGAATAAATCTCAGCATGGTATAAATAGCATAGTGTAGTGCTTTGCTGATGCTGCATGCTTGAATGTATGCTGTTTCTATTTTATTTTTTCCAAAAGTAGCATATATATTTAGTTCAAAGCCCTAAGACATTTAATAACAATAGCACTAAAGTGTTATGTGAGGCAGACACATATTTTTGCAGCATCAATTTCTCATTCATTACATTTTATTCATCACTATGTAAGCTGATAGCTGGTACCACACTGCTGACAAACTAAAGAATAACACAGCTGAATTTGGGGAACCCTGTTCCCTCACCTGAAACAAAAGAAAAATAAATTATTATAATGCACAATATGTTCATTAACATCACATATATTATCGACTATGTTGTCCCTCATCATGACAGTCAGACTCATCCTTGGATAAGCTTTGCAGGAAATGCATCTTATATGGAAAAAATACATTTGTCTTCATCTTTTGGATGGTACTATGAAGCACCCCCATTTCTTGCATGTTCCATGAGTTGGCCTATTTGGGTTAGTTATCACTGTTTCCTTCATCTGATCAGAAATGGATGATAGTCACAACAAGTGTGCCCAACATATTTCCTATGTTCTTGGATTTCTGGACCAACTTTCCAACTATGCCACAGAAGATGGCAGCTCTTCCAGGATGACATGCATTGAAGTGCTCTGTTAGCCATCAATATTCAACCCTACCATCCACTAGGCAGATTTTCAGCATGATTATCTTTTGTCAAAGCCAGTTTCAATGGCTAAAAATTCAAATATCCATGTTTTCAGTCTATATGGATACTCTTGTTAAAATAAGTTTAGCCCAAAGCTGCCTCCTTACATATTTTGGGTTTGACCCATAGGTTTCTCTGTAACCTTTTACTGTAACCTAACTGGCTGTGTAAACAGACTATAATCCACTTTTGTGCCAATCACCAAGTTATGGCCAATCAAGTGTGGCCAACTATTTTAAGCCAAGTTCAAATAAGACAAATGCTAAGCTGTAACCAGTCTGGCAGTTTCTGTATCTCACTTGTTTTCTGTATGTCACTTTCCTTTCTTTGTCCATAAAACTCCTTCCGCCATGTGGCTGTGTTGAAGTCTCTCAAAGCCTACTATGGTTCAGAAGACAATCTGATTTACAAATTGTCTTATTCAATTAAACTCTGTTCAATTTAATTCATCTTTGTGTTTTTTTTTTTCTTTTAGCATCTTTCATTTACCTTTTCTATCTCCTAAGCCAAGACTCAGCACACTTCTTCTGAAAAGGGCCAGTTAGTATTTGAGGCTTTACAAGGCATACAATCTCTGTCACAACTACTCAACTCTGACTCTTTAGTTCAAATGCAGCCATAGACGGTATATCAGCAAATGGGCATGGCTGTGTTCCAATTGAACTGTATTTATCAGAGAAGTGGCAGGCCATAGTTTGCTGAACCCGTCCCTGTCCTTTGTGATTATTTCATAGGGTATCCTCTCAAACCTCCCACAGCTCTAGCCCCTTTCTCCAACTTTATCTCAATGGATCATCTTGTTTCCTGTTTCACTAAAAAAAAAAAGAAGAAGAAGAAAGAAAAGAAAACAAGAAAAAACAATTCTCAAATCTCCAATAACCATATCTACCCATCTACCTGCATCTTTTTCTTCTCTTGATTTGTTACTATGTCAGTTCTCCTACTTTAGGCCAGTCTCTTTACTTGCATGCTACATTCCATCCCCTCTCATCTATTTAAGTACAGGTATACCTCAGGGATTTCGCGGGTTTGGTTCTAGCCCACTGCAATAAAGCAAATATCACAATAAAGTGAGTCATACAAATTTTGGGGTTTCCCAGTTCATATAAAAGTTATGTAGATTATTAAGTGCATAATAGCATCATGTAGATTATTAATGCAATAGCATTATGTCTAAAACAATGTATATGCGCCAATTTTAAAATACTTGATTGCTAAACAGTGCTAAGGATTATCTGAGCCTTCAAAGAGTCATAATCTTTTTGCTAGTGGAGGGTCTTGCCTCCTTGTTGATGGATGCTGGCTGATCAGGGTGACAGTTGCTGAAGATTGGGGTGGCTGTGGCAATTTCTTAAAATAAGACAATGAAGTTTGCCAAATTGATTCTTACTTTCATGAAAGATTTTTCTGTAGAAGCAATGCCATTTGACAGCATTTTACCCAAAATAGAACTTCTTTCAAAACTGGAATGAATTCCTTCAAACCCTGCCACTGCTTTAATAACTAAATGTATGGAATATTCTAACTTCTCTGTCATCATTTTAACAATGTACACAGCATCTCCACCATGAGTATATTTCATCTCGACATACCACTTTCTTTGCTCATCCATAAGAAGCAACTCCTCATCTGTTCAAGTATTATCAT
Source organism: Tarsius wallacei (assembly GCA_963574415.1). NCBI lineage: Eukaryota > Metazoa > Chordata > Mammalia > Primates > Tarsiidae > Tarsius > Tarsius wallacei. The sequence goes on along the minus strand of CAUYQG010090984.1, from coordinate 24,856 downwards.
GAGATTACAGCAATTCAGTTGTATCTTCAGGTTCTTCTTCTGATTCTAGGTCTCTTGTTATTTCCACCACATTCGTGTTATCTCCTTCACTGGATTCTAGACCCCTCAAAGTCATACATGTGGGTTGGAATCAACTTCTTATAAACTCCTGTTTACATTGATATTTTGAATTCCTCCCATGAACCACAAATGTTCCTAATGGCGTTTAGAATGGTAAATCCTTTCCAGAAAGTTTTCAATTTACTTTGCTCAGATCCATCAGAGGAATTACGATCTAAGGCAGCTATCTATCACTATCTATATAATCACTATCATAGCTTTACAAAATCTATTTCTAAATACTGCGACTTGAAAGTCAGAAGTACTCCTTGATCCATGGGCTGTACAATGGATGTTGTGTTAGTAGGCATGAAACAACATTAATTTCCTTGGATTATTAGGGGCATTACCAATGAGTAGTAAGGTTTTTTTGTTTGTTTGCTTGTTGTTTTAGTGAATCTTTTTCTGAGCAGTAGTCCTCAACACTGGGATTAAAATATTTGGTAAACCATGCAGTAAATAGATGTGCTGTCATCCATGTTTTGTTGTTCCATTTCTAGAGCACAGGAAGAGCAGATTTAGCATAATTATTAAAAGTCCTAGAATTTTCAGAATGGTAAATGAGCACAGACTCCAACATAAAGTAACTAGCTGCATTAGCCCCTAGCAAGAGAGTAAGCCTGTCCTTGGAAGCCTTGAAGCCAGGCATTGACATCTCTTCTCCAGCAACGAAAGTCCTAGCTAGCAGGCTGTTTTATCTACATTTAAAAGTTGTTGTTTAGTGTAGCCACCTTCATCAATGATTTTTAGTTAGATCTTCTAGAGAAAATGCAGTTTCTACATCACCTTGCTGCCTCACTTTGCACTTTTATGATATGAAAATGGCTTCTTTCTTTAAACCTCATGAACCAACATTAATTAGCCTGCTAGTGTCCAACTTTTCTTCTAAAAGAACACGTTTCTTAGGTTTTGGCTTAAGAAAATGTTGTGGCTTATGACCTTCTATCCAGACAACTCAAAGTTTCTCCATATCAGCAATAAGAGTGTTTTGCTTTCTTACTATTCATGTGTTCACTGGAGTAACACTTTTACTTTCCTTCAAGAACTTTTCCTTTGCATTCATAACTTGGCTGTTTGCTACAAGAGACTTAGCTTTTGGCCTATCCTGGCTTTCAATATGCCTTCCTCTCTAACGTTAATCATTTCTATCTTTTCATTTAAAGTGAAAGACATGAAATTCTTTTTTCACTTGAACACTTAAAGGCCAGTATAGAATTACTCAATGGACCTAATTTCAAAATTGTGTCTCAGCAAATAAAAAGGCCTGAAGAGAGAAAGAGATGGGGAAACAGCCAGTTGATGAGCCAGTCAGAACATAAACATTTATCAATTAAGTTCATCATTTATATGGGCACAGTTCATTAATCCCCAAAACAATTACAATTGTAACATCAAATATCATTGATCACATATCACCATAACAGATATAATAATAATTAAAAGTTTGAAATATTGTGAGAATTATCAGACACAGAGTCTTGTTAGGGACAGAGAGACATGAAGTGAGCATACATTTTTGAAAAAATGGCACAAACAGACTTGTACAATGCAGGGTTGTCACAAAACTTCAATTTCTTAAATAAAAAAAAGTAGTGTTTGCAAAGCATAATAAACAGAGTGCAATAAAACTAAGTATGCCAGTAATTACTCCAGCAATTCTATCCTTACTTTCTTACATTGTCAGTTTTTCTTTCTCCTGGGTCCTTCCTATCTGCTGTAATCTCTACCTCTGAAACCAAAGCCCTTGTCTCTTGGCCTCACTTCCTCTCCAGTTATTACACCATTTTCCCCCTTTCTCTATGAAGCAAAATCCCCAAAAAGTTCTGTCTCTAATTTTGTTCATTCATACTCTCTTGAATCCATCAAATCAAAATTTTATTCCCATGACTCTACTGAAACTGCTCTTATTAAGGTCCCCAAAGATTTCCATATTGCTAAGTGCAATGCTCAATTCTTTGTCTTTCTTATCAGTAGCAGTTGACCAAAAAATGATCAGTTCTTCCTCCTTGAAACATTCTATCTTCTTGGCTTTTATGATACCATATTCTCCTGGTTTTCTTCCTACACTGGCCAGTCATATGCTAGTTTCCCTCTCATCTTCCTGACCACTAGCTATTAGACTATAAGATCCAGTCCCTGGGCCTCTTCTGTTTTCTATCCATACCACCCCATTGGTGATCTTATCAGGTCTTATTGCTACATATCTTCTACGTGCCAGTGACTCCCAAGTATGTATCTCCAGCAGAGACCTGTGCTCTAGATTCCCATAGGATTGGAAATTGGAACTACCTATTCAATATTTCCATCTGTGTGTCTTATAAGAATCTCACACCTGGTCCCTCTTAGTCTTCCACCACCCATTCATTTGTTCTTCCATAGTCTCCATATATGACAATTTCATACTCCAAAGGTCTCAGGCCTAGATTCTGGATTCATCTTGTCACCTGTCTTCCTATATACAATATTTGGTTTACCAGAAAACATCATTTGTTCTACCTTCAAGATATATCCACAATTGAACATTTCTTGCCACACTTATTGCCCAAGTCTAAGTCCCCATTATCTTTTAACGCTACCATTTCAAGAGGCTACTAACTGAGCTTGAATTTTTTTTGTCTTGTTTTGTTTTGTTTTATTTTGACAAATTATCACTCTGTCACCCAGGCTGGAGTGCAGTGGTGTAATCATAGCTCACTGCAGCCTCGAACTCCTGGACACAAGTGATCATTCCACATCAGCCTCATAAATAACTGGGTCTACAGGCAAGCCACCATGCCCAGCTAATTTTTTTTTTTTTTCTTAGTGATGGGGTCTCACCCAGGCTGGTCTTAAACTCATGACCTCAAGTGATCCTCCTGGCTGGGTCTCCTAAAGCACTGGGATTACAGGCATGAGACCCTGCTGGGCTCTAGGTTTTGATCCCCGTCTACCATCCATCTATTATACACAATAATCAGAGTGATCCTGTTAAAAAGTTCCTGTTAATATAGAATCATTACACTCCCAGAGTCCAGAGTTCTTCAGTTCCTGTTAATATAGAATCATTACACTCCACTCTTTCTCTCCCACCAGTTATAGCTACAAACCCTAAACAAAATACAAGAGGAACTAGCAGAGGTCTCTAAAAAGGGGATAAGAGTGGGTGAACTGGGTAGGAATATGAGTACTCCAAGGAAGACCGTAGCAAGTACCAGAAATGAAGCAGCTCTCCCCTTCCTCTACTACAGTCAGTGATGGCCCTGTAACAAGGCACATTTTTGACTCTCCTGGCTCCAACCCAGCAGTGAAGCTACACTCACTTGGCAGCAATAGTAATGGTGGTGGCAGGGTGGAAAGCAGCGGTAGCCCCACATGTGCTCTGCCCTCACCACTTTGCCTCAGCTTAGGCCCAGCTATGGGAAAGGAGGCAACAACATGAAGGAAAAGCCTAGGCTTTCTAATAAGAGCGCCAACAAGAAAACCACCAAAACCAAAGAATGTAGACTATCACAGAGAGGAAGCTGGAGAAAGGAATCCTTTAAATCATGAAGTACTCGGCATTCTTCTGAGCTATCTGTTCATGAATCTGAACAGAATTAGCATGATCAAGACTTCAGGGATTTTAACAGGATCCAGGATGTCTTAAGATAATGTCCAGAACATAATCTTAAATTTCTAAACACACAAAACCAGGACCAGAAAAACCTTAACAACTCTCAGGAGAAAGGCAATCAACAGATGCCAACTCCAAGATGCTCCAAATGTTGAAATTATCAGAAAAAGACTTCAAGTCAGTTATTAAAACAATACTTTAAAAAGTAAGAGTAAACACTTCAAAAAGGAATGGAAAGAAGTTTTCATGAAAAAAAAAAGGCTATAAAAAAAAAGTACAGTGACTCATACCTGTAATCTCAGGACTTTAGGAGACTAAGGTAAGAGGATTGCTTCCCAGAAGTTCAAGACTAGCCTAGGCAACACAGTAAGACCTCATCACTTCAAAACTTAAAATTAAAAATAGCCATTTGTGGTATGCACCTGTAGTCCCAGATACTCAGGAGGCTGATGTGGAAGCATTGCCTGAGACCAGGAGTTGGAGGCTGCAGTGAGCCATTATTGTGTCAATACAATCTAGCCTGGGCAAGAGAGTCAGACTCATATTGAAAAAAAAGGTTCAAATGGAAATAAATTCAAAATAGATTATGAGCCAGGCACAGTGATTCACACCTGTAATCCCAGCAATTTGGAGGTGAGACCTTGTCTCTACAATAAAAAAAATTAGTTGGGCATGGTGGCATATGACTGTAGTCCCAGCACCTCAGCTACTTGGGAGGCTGAGGCAGGATGATAGCCTAAGTCCAGCAAGTTGAGGCTGCAGTGGCCATGAGTGTGCCACTGTACTTAAGCCTGGCCAACAGAGTGAGACTGCAACTCAAGAAAGAGAGAGACAGACAAGAAAGACAAGAAATGAAAGGAAAGAAAGAAAAGGATGGAAGGACGGAAGGGCGGGAGGGAGGGGAAAAGAAGACAATCAATAAAGCAATGGGTAAAAGATTTAAAGACATTTCACCAAAGAAGATTTACAGGTGGGAAGTAAATACATGAAAAGATACTCATTATTAGTCATCACATCAAAGAAAATTAAAATCACAATGAAATACCACTACAAAATTACTATAATGGCCAAAATAAAAAACACTGACAATACCAAGTGCTGAGAAAGATATGAAGCAACTAAAATTCTCATACATTACTGGTGGGAATGTGAAAATAGTACAGAAACTCCGGGGAAAAAAAGTTTGACCATTTGTGAAAAATTTAAACACACATAATTTGACTCAGCAATTCCATTTGTTGGTATTTATCCTAGAGAAATACGAGCTTATGTTCACACAAAAACATTCATATGACTGTATTTCACTTTGTATAATGCATTTTTATTGTGTTCATTGAGGCTTCCTTTTTTATTGCTGAGTGGTATTCAAGTCCAAACTGATTTGATTGAAAGTCTATTTATTTTGTCCCTTGGCTCAGGTTCTAAGAATATGCATACATTAGATTTTGACATATCTGAGAAAGTCTTTAAAAGATTTACTGTGTAGATATCAAGAGAATGAGCAAAAATGACACAGGAGATAGCTAAAGGCTAGGCAGACAGGTGGGTCCTCTGGTAACAATGTAGCAAATTCCCAGCCAGATCGCTCAGGCTTGGTATTGGCAAACAAGTTCCTTGAGCCTCTCAAGCTAGAGCTTAGGCACTCACTGCTGGATTGAAAAGCAACAAATCAGCTCACCAGTAGGCCCTTACCTCCTGCTGATTGGTCCTTAATACTGACCAGTCAAAACAGCCACAGCTCACAGCTAGTGCTAGGCAATCAGCTTGGACTTAGGGCTATATAAGCACCAGATTTTTGGCTCCAGACTGCGCAACCCCTTCCATTGTGGGAGCTTCTCTGTCCTCTCAATAAATCCGGCTTTCTCACTTTCCGCTTGTCCATGTTCCTCATTCTTCCTGGACATGAGACAAGAACCTTGACCCTGAAGAGCTGTGACCTGAAGAGCTACAGAGCTGCAGAGCTTCAGAGCCGTGCACCCCAGAGGGCTTGTCAGCAGATGGAACCAGCTGAACCAGGAGAGCTGCTGGAAGAAGGCGAAACTCCAAAGCTGTGACACCTTGGGGGCTAGGTTTGCCAGTCCACGAAACCAGCAACATTCTCAGAGCTTGACTCGCCAGCCGATTCGAGTCAACTACAGAAGTTAGGCTTACCAGCCCACCAAATCTCAACACTTTCAGGGCTTGGCTTGCCAGCCAGTTAGAACTAACACTTCCGATGCTAGGCTTACCAGCCTCTTGACTACCCTCTCTAGGACTTGGCTGGCCGACCCATTGAGCTGACACTCTCAAAGCTCAGGCTCATCTGAAAAATCTGCATCAAAAAGATGTTAAGTCTATAGAATAAAACTGACACTATGTTGTGCTTCATCCAGTATGACAAAGCATATCATCATCATGAAAACTTTGAAGCTTGAAATAAACTAATCAGTGTCTCCCTAATTAGTACTGGCCCCCCAAATAATAAAGCTTTGAGCATTTTCTCAGATGGATGACTCTTCGGTAAAAAGTAAATTTATTCCTGATTTTTGCAATGGTGATGTCTGGAGATAGGTCTTAACCTTTGGAACCGTAGCATTTCTCCACAATGAAATCACGTGTTGCTTGATGATGGGATACATTAGGCGATTTCCTCACTGTGTGAGCATAACAAAGTGTACTTACACACACCTGGATGGTATAACCTACTACACACCTAGGCTATGTGCTCCTGGGCTTCAAACCTGTACTGCACGTTACTGCGCTGGACACTGTAGGCAACTGCAACACAATGGGATTTATGCATCTAAACATAGAAAAAGTACAGTAAAAACAGTATTATAATCTTATGGGATCTCCATAGTATGTCACTGACCTAAAGATCACCATGTGGCACGTGACTGTATTTGTGACCTCGGTAATTTTATGGCAAATTAACAAGTCAAGGAGCGAAATCAAGGAGTAAAATCAAGATAAGCATCGTAATACACAGGGACCAAGAAAATGATACTCATAATTTTATAGAAAGGAACTGGAAATAAAGGCACAAAATGAACATCGTGGGAGTTCATGCCATCGTAACCCACAGGCTCTGTCGCCTAACGGGAAAAGCTAAAACCAAGGCAACAGGCACAAAACCACCCTTAAAGAACCAGAAAGCGGCGTCCCGAACCCGACGGGTCCTGGACGGAACGTCAGATCGGCCAGAGCCGCTACCCGGAGGACGAGAGAAGGAATGCACCAGCGACTGGAGCAGGAGCCAGATTTCCAAAAGGAAAAAAGCAAGGCCTGGGAGCAGTGGAGATTCTGTAGAAACGCATGTGACGCTCACAGGAACGGGACAAGGTTGTGGCTAATGAAATGAAGAAAAAGCTGTGCAAGAAGCAGAAAGCTCCCTCCCCTCCCGTTAACCCACCAGCGACCAAAACATCAGAGGGCGCAGGGCAGAGGGCGCAGGGGGTCTGTTACAGGAAAGGAGAGGCCGCGGGCAGGGCGACTGGAGATCACGTGGTGGGCTGTGAAGCACTTTTACCTTCTGGCGGAAGAAGCTGTAGAATGAGATTGAGAAGGTCGGAGAAAAACATGTCCGCTTTAAATAATCGTGTAGATGTATATATAATAAACTCATTGTCTCTATGTCTCTGTTTTGGTCTCTTCTTTTTTTACAAGTGTCTTATTCTGACATTGCCCAAACGAAAGATGGCGGCACAGGCGCGGGGTTATACCATGGAGTTTCTGGCCTAGAGGAGCCCGCGTGTGAGTTCCGCGAGCTGGAAACAAGCTCAGCTCCGAAAAGGAAGTTTGGGGCGGGGTCGGCGACCCAGAGTGCTTGCGTCTGCGCGAAGATGGTGGAAGAGGAAAGCATCCGCGTGGTTCGTTGCGGCGGCAGCGAGCTGAACTTTAGGAGAGCTGTGTTCTCTGCGGATTCCAAGTAAGAGGGCGCCCGCCTCGTCCGCCGGGACATGAGCGGCGTGAGTCCCGGAAGGCGGAGGAGAGAGAACTGTCAGGCTCGTTGAGCCTCGCCCGCTGGCGGATGCGGGCTCTGCGGGGCGCGCGCGTGTCTGGGGCCCGGGCCCGCGGGGGTCGTGGGGCACGCAGCCTGGGGCACGCCTCCAGTCCCCGGACACTGCCTGCTGGTGGATTGCGCGGTAGCCGCTAGGCGCTGGGGCGGCTGGCAAGTGGTCCAGGCAGGGATGTGCTCGCCACTGCCCTTGCAGTACCACGAGGGCTAACTCTGCTCTCTCGTACGGAGTCGTGTTTTGGAGTGACTAAACCTAAAATACTCCTCTTTCCCTACCCGCCCCTCACCCACCAAAAAGGCATATTGGCAATCTTTTTTGAAGCTTTGCGTGAAAACTGATGTTAGACTCTGTACGAGATGAAAACCTGCTAAGACTTGGTCCTTTTCTTCCGTGGAGTTGGAAAGCAGACTACTACCTGGGCTCAAAAACCAGTTCTTAAACATTTGATGGCCTTCGTAAATTTCTTAATCTGTACCTTAGTTGCCGCATCTGTAAAATGGGAATAACATTTAGTAATCCATCTGTTGGGAGGATTAAATGTCTCAATAGATAAAAAGCACATACAATGTCTGACATTTGATGGTGCAGGGTATGTCGGCTGTCATCATTATTGCTATACTGTATTGATTGTCAGCATCATGTAGAAGTGACACGTTGTACTAAGAAAAGGCTTTCAAATCACTTAAGGATAGAGTGACACTTGATTTTGAAAAAAAAAAAAAAACAGCAAAAAAGAAAAAAAAACCCTTCCTATCATAGAAGATAGAGATTAGTATCTTTTGAAAGTGTGTATCCCCTTCAGTATTCTGGGTATGGCAGGTAGTTGATGGATGTTTTTCATAAATTGCCTTAGAGGCAGAAACCAAAATTGAGCCTTTAGTCTTTACACATAAAGGAGATTGTATTGACATTTGTCTTGTGAATTAGAGAAAGAACTGGAAGCTTCCAGAGGTTGTCAAAGAGCTGCCACTTCAGACTCATATCCCTGTATCCAGTTTCTCCAGTTTAGTGTTCCTATACCTTATTCCTTATAATGAGATCCATTGTGTGTTTCATTTGCTAAGCCTGACTATTTTAAGTATTCGTTAACTGTATATTATATATAACAAGCCGAGATGAGAAAAACTAATTGAATTTAAATATTGATCCTATCGTCAGGGAGTTTACAGTCTAGTGAGGAAAAGGAAATACTCAGTAACAGGTGTTTTATACTGTGGTACTGTGGTAGGGAGCTCATAGGTAGGAGAGATTCCTTCACACTGAGAAGGATGGAGAAGGTTGCTGAGAAAATGACATTTAGGTTGGGCCTGGATGGGAATATTTTTTGACAGATTTCTAATGGATTATTTTGACTGACGGATATGAGCAAAAGGCATTCCAGGTAGAAGGCACAATGTAAGCAGGAAAAGTAGAAGCACATTTATATTGATTGAACAGTCTGGTACAGGGAGTTAGTGGGAAAAGAGGTGGGAAAGAACATTTGGATTTGGTTCTTGGTTGCTATTTGGTCCAAGGAGTTGTTTTTTCATTCTCTAAATAATGGGATAGAGGTTGTAACATGATTGTGTTTGTTTAATATTAGTCTGAATACTATGTAAAACTCTAAAGAGTTGGAGTGTGGAGAAATCAGAGGTGAATTGGCTGGTGTACTCACAGTATAGTGATGGCCTAGAAGGGGGAGTTACATAGCCAGTTTCCTGCAGTAGTGCATCGGGGAACACTGGCAAGAGTTTACTGAGTAGTGATCTTGGAGGAGGAAACGCCAGATAAATGGAGTTGCTTGAAATCTGGGAGCTGAGAAAATTGGGGGGATTGGGCTTTACAAAGCATACATATGGTTGCAGCATAGTGGATAGAAAATGGAGAAGAGTCTGGAAGACGAGATATCATGGGTTAGAAGACTAGTGCAGGTGTCCAAGCAAGAAATGACTTTGGCTCAAACTAAGGTAATATTGAAGTTAGATAGGAAAACAGACATGCTTAAGAGTGATTTCACAATTAGTATTAATGGGGAGAAGATTAAATTGAGTTGATTTGGGGTCCTTTTGAGTTTAAAGTTACCTGTAAAACAACCCGGTGGATATAGGGAGTAGTGGGTAGAAATTCAGAACTGACTTTGGAGAACTTGGTCAAGATTAAGAGGTGCTTTTTTTGGGTCATTCTCTATAGAGAAGCTAATAAGTAAAACCGCTTCTCTAGCAAATGAATATCTATAATGAACTCATCAGTAATTTAAATATTATCTAAAAGGTACCACAGGGTTGACTGGCTATGTTTTACATAGAGGAATAAGGTAATTTTGAATTTTACCTCATGGTGCTTATCAACAAAGCTGACAATTAAATAAAACAACAGAATTGTGGAATTTTGGCAGCCTTTTTCTGGTCAGTAGAGTCTCTTCGAACTAGAACAAAAACCCTGTTCTGCCTACTTGAGTGGGTTGTTGTGAGAGGCAGGTGGGGAGGTGAGTATTCATTAAACTACCTGGTGTTCCCCTCTCAGATATCACTGACCCCAATCCAGTGCTGTGGCATCACATTCCCCCAGTTACAAGGTGCTGCACATTATAGCATTAGGATCACCAGGGCCTAGAAAACTCAAACAGTGAGTCATTCCTGCCTTTTGCATTACTAGCTTGCACTGCTTTTACATTCTAAATTGCCAAAAAGCTAGTGTCCCAGACTCAATATTTTTCCCTTGAAGATAATTCTGGATACTGCTGCTGTAATAATTTTTCCAAAGTGTTACTCTTGTAATGTTGACCCCTATTCCTAGTCTTGCTCAGAACCCTGTACCCAGTTTTTGTTGCCTGCCTTACCTGCAGCTCTTCTCTGGTTTTCGGTCCTTCCCTGATCTAGCTCTTTTCCTCTAACTCTGCTTCCTGATACTACCCATTGTGCACACTTTGCTTATCATTTCCAGTCCCTGTCTCTTGTACATACCATGTTAATTAATTCCCTCATATATGCTTATGTTGCTTTTCTTTTCCTTCTCACCCCTGAAATCATACATCCTTGAGAGCTTAGTTGAAATCCTGGTTCCTGCATAAAACCATCCCTACTTTCAGGCATTGTGGTGGGTGCTTTACACGCCTTCCTGCCTGCAAGGTATAGGTATTATGAGCCTTTTCCCTGTATATTGATACCTACTATATCTGCTGATCTTGTATTTGCATGCATCATTTCATTTAAACTCTATGAGAAAATACCTGCATTTTATAGTGAACAGTGAAATTTAGAGAAGTTAAGTCAGTTCTTCAACACCATCCAGCTAGAACACGATAAAGCTAGCATTTGAACCCATTTGTGTTTGACTTCTTAAAAATTCATCATTTTCCCACCATTTCTTATTTCTGTTATTATTTATAATTAGTAGAGGAGAGCCACCATACACAAATAGTCTTAAGGCCATGTGGTGAGTGCTATGATGGAGCTGAGCCCATTGTTGGGTAGAAGCATATTAGGATTAGTCTGGTTTCAGCCTGAAATCTGAATTGAAGGACCCTTCCTAGAGACTGCAGGAAGGCTGAAGAGTTGTCAGGGCTGGAGATGTGAAGCCTCTGCGCTTAGGTACTCACACATGGGAATGGAGGGAGGCCCCAACCAAAAGGCAACCATGTATCTCAAATGCTTTGTTGCTTGAACTTTTTTGATCTTATTAGACTACTTCACACAACCTTGCCTCCTGGCTGACAGCACTTAGAAGTTTTCAATGGTTATAAGACGCTTCCTGATTTCAAAGAGGCGGACATGTGAAAAATCAAGTATCTTAGAATTAATTAAATAAAGTGGTAGTGGCTCCAGTCTATATCAGATTTACTCTTAGTACACTGTATACAGTAGTCCTCTCTTGTCCACAGGTGATATGTCTAGTGCTGTAGCTTGTACATACTATGTTTTTTTCCTGTATGTGTGTACATATGATAAAGTTTAAGTTACAAATTAATCATGGTAAGAGATTAACATCAATAACTAATTAAAAAAATAGAACTATATGCCAGCGTCAATACTTTTGCACGTTGGGGCCATTGTTGAGTAAAATAGGGGTTACTTGAACACAAGTATTGTGATAACAGTCGATCTAGTAACATAGACAGCTTCTAAGTGACTAATGAGCAGGTGATATCTGCAGCAGATATGCTGGAAAAGGGGTGATTCACATCCCAGGTGGGACAGTGAGAGACTTCATCATGCTACTCAGAATGCCATACATTTTACAACTTATTAATTGTTTATTTCTGGAATTTCCCATTTAATATTTTCAGATCAAAGTTTACCATGGATAACTGAAGTCAGGAAAAACAAAATCGAACATAAGAGGGACTACTGTAGATAGGATAGGCACAGAGCAAACATTTTTCATTTGTAAGCTACTAAAATAGTTATATTTCCAAACTGTGTTCTGTGATAATACCTGTAATGAAACTAGTCAAGCAACTATCACCCCCAACTTAACCACTTTCAGTAATTTAGTAACCTCTACATGGAAGAAATCCAAAAAGACAAAGTAAAACCAGCATTTCAGCGACAAGGGCAAAAAACTGTCATAAAATCTTTGTACTTTTCCCTGCAAGAGAGGCCAAGACCTCACCAGCTGGAGTTAGTGTCCCCAGTGAATCATGGAGAATTTGGGGACATAGGAAGACACTGCTGTCAGCAGAACCATTGTAGTATAATATTGATAGTAAATAGCAGAGTGTCTGCATCCATTTAATGAGCAAGTAATTTGGTTGAGTTGGTTCTTTTTGCAGAATGATTTCTTTGTAGCCTCTGCCCATGAACAGGCAAGAGATAAGACATTGGCCTCATTAATCTCTTGAGTTAATGAACTGATTGGTCTTACATGTACCCATAGACTTCAACAGCATACAAATTTGAATATGCAATTCTTACTCTATTCTGAAAGAAACCTCTATAGCATTTTGTTATTTTTATCATGGACAGCAAAAGGACTTTATTATCGATAGAGTATGTGAAACTTATTTATCTTTATTTTTTTTGCAGGTATATCTTCTGTGTCTCTGGAGACTTTATTAAAGTTTATAGCACAGCTACAGAAGAGTGTGTACACATACTACACGGGCACAGAAATCTGGTAACTGGAATCCAGCTCAACCCCAACAACCATCTCCAGGTGTCAAACAGTTTGTAATTGGGTATTTTAACATTGGCTTTGTTCTTGACAGAAAAATCTGAGCTGAATTTGGGTGAGAAACTTTCTAGGTTATGATCAGCAAAATATTTGTTGACTTTCTGATACAGGGTATTTCCCACTTGTTTTTAGTTATTAAAATAAGACATAGCACTTCCTTGCCCATAGTGTTTTCTGTGAACCATTTGTCCAACAGTATGCTGATAGGTATTACTTGAGAGAGACATGTTTGGCTGTGTGGGTTCCTGAAGTTCAGGGTTAGGCATCATTAAATGGTTTTAGTCTTCTGGATTCCCTTATGTCTGTTGTGAATATCCAAAAGGGGTATGTAGTATTTGGTGTTTCTCAAACTTATTTGACCTTTGAAACCTTTGGTTTCTGGAACATATTTTGGAAAATGTTGGCCAAGAAGTATTGATTTGGTAGATCTGTTCGTTTAGAGGTGAGGTTTATGCAGATGTTCCTAATCTTAAGACCAGTGTCTAGATAAGAGAAATGGCTTAGTTAGTGAATTGACCAGCTAATTTCAAAACAAATTTGGGGATTTAGTTTAGTCCACATCCCCCCACCTCCCCCACAAAGCAATCCTTGTTTTTCAGAAGCCAAGAATAATAAAAAGGTCAATTTAATTCTTAAGTTTCAGCAGAGCTACTAAAAATTTATCTCAACAGTATTTTGTTCTTGCTCTGGTTTTAATAAAGTTCCATTTTCCTGGTTTAGTCACAGCCAACTTGAAAGTTACTGATTAAGAATGGATTTGCATTGCTTTTCAATCTTATCACAAAGGAAGTAGGGCATAAAGTAACACTGATTTTTCTTCCCAAATTAACTACTCCTAAAATTAAAGTTAAGTAACTTTTCTGCAGGATCTAAGCACGTTTTGTTCTTACTGTCTTCTGAGGGCTTGACAAAAGTATTTTGCTATGTGTAGCATTTGAATTTATATCTAACAGCAAAAGCATTCTTTTGCTAAAATTGAAAATTTTGATGTCTTTATTACTGAGTTTTATAGCAAAACCAAAAACTATATACACATTGCATAAAAGATGTGTTTCCAGTAACTGAAAGTTAATAAAATTAGAGAAGGTCATTTTACTAGTAGGTTTGGTTGGTGGAGGAGGAACAATTCTGGACTTAGAAGCTACAGTATTTGTTAACCAGTGTTTTGCCAGTGATTATATGTTTGGCTTGTTGTATTTTACTCATCAATATTTATGATTCTTATATGCATTAACTGATGTGTACATCTTACTAAGTATTACCCTTTGAGTTGGATAGGTAATGTGGTCTTATACCAACATTTTTAAATTTCTGTTCTTTGCATCTATGTCCTATTTGTAGAAATCCTAAGATTGCCGCTTTCTTTTAAAAAACTTAAATTTCTTTGTAAACATTATAAGCAAAGTATGGTCCATGGTCCACAGACTATGAGTCTGCAGTGAGTCTACAGTGAGATGAGTACAGAGATGGAGTGTCCTGAAACTGTGAAGCGCTTTGGCATTGCCACACCATCCAAGAACATAAGAGTTTCTATTGTATTTTAAAATGTTAGTCTTTGATAAATTGGAATTTTTTTTTTTTAAATAGGGCATTCTCGAATCACTAGATTTAATACTCATGTCAGATGAAAGCAGTTTGGCTAATAAAAAGGGACTGAACTCTGGGAGAAAAAGCAAAACATTGAGTGCTTTTTATGACTCAGTACCTTGCCATCTCCCTCTTCAAGATAGAAGATTGACTTTTTTTCCCTGCTGTTTAGTTAAAATTTGGAATGGATAGATCTTCTTCCTTCAGAGGGCTGTGATAAGATTGTCTGTTTTGCAGAACTAGTATAAGCAAATGACTTCACCTCTTTAAGGTTAATAGTGAAATAATGAACAGAAACTGCCTTCTGAGCAGCACTTACTTATTCATTTCCTGTCTTAATGGATTTCTAATGCAGTTTTGTACTGTTTTTACCCTTCTAGCTGTATTCTTGTTCCCTTGATGGCACAATTAAACTGTGGGACTACATAGATGGCATTTTGATAAAGGTATGTGAAAAGAAACGGCAATATAAATTAATGATAGACATCTTTTTTTTTTGAAAGACCTAATCTTTAGATAGAACTTCCTAAATAAGTTGTGCAATTTCCATTTTAAAACAAGATAAATTTGATATTATAAAAATATTTAAAATGTTACACTTCTAACATTAAAAGACAGGTTAAAAAAACTGGGAGAAAATATTTACAAAAGGTATTAACCTTGATATACAAAAATATTTCCAAAAACCCAGTAAGGAGAAACGAATAGCCTAGTAGAAAAAATTGGCATAACATAGCCATATATAAATTCACAGAAAAAGAAATAGCAATAGCCAATAAGTATGAAGAAATGCTTAACCTTATTATTAATTAAAGAAATGTAAATTGAAATAAATGACAGCATTTTTCCCTGTCAGTTTGGCCAGATTACAGATTGAAGCAATCTAGTGGTAGGTCAAGTGTAGAGAAACAGGCACTTTTGTACACAGAGTAAAACTGAACATAAACAAACCTTTTGCTCCAGCAGCCTCACCTCTAAAAATCTCTCACTAAAATAATGGCAGGTATATAATCCTTATAACATTGCTTATGGTGGAAAAAAATTAGATATAACAATGATGTCAGTTAAAATCAAGTAACATTTACTCTGTCAACGCCATGCAATCATGAAAAAGAATCAGATAGATCTATATGTACTGCACTGGAAGGCCAGGTGCTCCTCATGTGGAGAATACAGCAGTGAGCAAAACAGATAAAAATCCCTGCCCCGTGCATCTTATGTTCTACTGGAGGGAACAGACAGGAAGAAATGTGGTGCTTTTTATCTTTCAGACTTTCATAGTTGGATGTAAACTTCATGCCCTTTTTATTCTTGCCCGTGCTGAGGATTCTGTCTTTGTTACAGTAAATAAGGAAGAACCAGGTATAGTATAATTAACTTGTTTTTATATGGCAGAATGGCTCTTTACATTTTACAGTTTCTCAAAACGTAACATTTTGGTTTTCATCTGAAGGTAACAGGTTTTGGAGTGTGTCTTTTGATTAGTGTCATCATTGTGTTCATTTGAGAAGGCTTTGTATTCATTCTGAAATATGTTCTGAGGGAATAATTATTTTATATGGTTGTAGTTATAGCCTGCAGAGCTCAAAAAAAGAAAAAAAAGGTCATTAAGAATCAATAGTGTGACTAAATTTTTATTCATTATGTGTTTGCTATCTTTGGAACATCTTTCTTGGAAAATGCCATTTTAGCAATTCCTGGAATATTGTCAGTGGTTTAGAAAATTGTCCTTCGTATAGCATTTGATGCAACAGAACACTGACACAAGGGATATTTTATTATCCCAGAATTCAAGAATGCTACTGCACCCTGCGGTGTCCTCCATAAGACATAGTTATATTCAGAATTAAAAATGTGAAGCTGCTTTAAGGCTGTTATTGGGCAGTGAGCCAGATTGGTTTCTTAGCTAAGTGAACCCTTTCTACCATGTTTTTATTTGTTTGGGATTTTTTGGTCTTTTTACTGAAACTGAAAGCTATTTTGTATCATAGACTTTTAATTACAGTAATTTGTAAATAGGCAAAACTGTGAAAGCTAAGTCTTTTTTAGCTAATAAAAGTCATTTAGTGCCAAGTCTGTTAATAAGTCGTACTGTGTCTGTCAAGAATGTGACATTCGTTACATTTAGTTTGCTTAAGTGGCCCCATAAGCCACCTCTAAAGGACATTCCAAAAAGTATTCTGTGGGTGCAACACTCTTTTTTTTTTTTTTTTTTTTGAGTTGGCGTCTCACTCTATCGCTCAGACTGGAGTGCAGTGGCCACTCCCGGCCACCGCAGCCTCGACCTGCTGGGCTCCGGCGATCCTTCCGCCTCAGTCTTCTGAGTAGCCAGAACTACAGGCGTGTGCTACCACGCCCGGCTAATTTTTTTTTTTTTGATTTATTGTAGAGATGAGGTTTCGCCTGCCCAGGCGGGTCTCGAACCCGTGTGCTCAGGCAATCCACTCACCTCAGCCTCCCAAGGCGCGGGATTACAGGCTGAGCCACCGAGCCCGGCTGGGTGCAACACTCTTAAAAAAAAAAGTCACCTTCTTCAATGACTGCTTCAAAGATAACACTTTTTTTGATATTTAAGTTCTGTTATGTATATAAATGCGTGGATCCTTGATGTCAGTCCATATGCTTACTAAAAGTTCAGACTCCTAATCCTCCTGACTGGTAGTTGATCATTCGGTCTGGGATGTAGTCTAGGAATCTGCATTTTTAATGATGATTCTACTCATCACTTATGTTTGGTAATGATCTCCTGTGTCACCCCACATTTAACAAAACTTTTATCCATATGTGTAAGACTAGTGGTTCTTAACATTGGCTATGCATAAGAATCACCCAAGAAACTTAATAAAATGCTCTGTGATGGGGCCTAATTGTTTGCTTAAAAGCTTTCCCAGTTGAGTCTAATGTACAAGTCAGGGTAGAAAACTACTGATCTAAAAGACTTTGGTCATTAGCCTTTTGGAGTTAACTGTGGAAACTGCAAATAATACAGTCTAATCTGAATTCCGTTGACAATGGGATCTAGTGTTACTCTTCAGTACTTGCATACAATGGGTGCCCAGCATGTAAAAATATGGATATCTGTTGTACGGAAATGTCCATCAGGCTTGCAAAGGTCCCCTGTGCTAACTACCTTGCTTACTGCATTACTAGCCTCTCGTACTCAAACGTGGAAGTATATATGATATATATATACACACACACACACGCATTTGTGTCATCTGTGTTCCACAGCCCACAAGAAGTCTCTGATAGAAAATGGAATAAATCATGTTTAAATTACTTCCCAAGTTTAAAAACAAATTAATCTGTATTAATACAGATAATACAAATATACAAATAATGATATACAAATAATGTGTATATTATTTACACATTAGTGTTGATGGGATTATTTTGTACTATATGTCTTAGTCATTCAGCTAATTGAGCACCTACTATGTGCTAGATTCTATTTTGGTTGCCAGAATATAACAGACAATAAGTCCCAACAGTAAACCGACTAATCAATTATATGCTATAGTAAGATGAAATACGGTATTCTAGAGAAAAATAAAGCAGGGAGAGGAAATATGCAACACTGGAGGAATATATATTACATAAGTGGTCAGGGAACGAGAATAAGCTTTTCATCTCTATTGGAATAAGCTTCTAGAGCATTCCTGACATGTTCACATAATCGCAGGGAGGCTAGTTGAAGAAGCTATTGGAAGGATTTTTGCTTTTACTCTGAATAAAAAGAACCTTCAGAAGAAATCGTTTAAAAGGAATGTAAAGAGAAAAGCATGTCAGTATTACAGAAAGAGATATATACTATAAATGCTCCTGGCAAGCCCATGATGCTTCTGGGAGCTCTCTCAGATGCTGTGTTGCTTTTGGCCACTCAGTTGACTGGTATTCAAATTCTACCTCCATTTTAAACCTTAAAGCTTAGTACTTTGAAATATAGAATGCACCAGCAAGACACAGGTTAATGTCTATTTCTATATATATGGTTCGTGAGTTGCAGAATTAAACTTCCATTTAAGACTTGTATATTCAAAGGAAGAGTCTAACTTTAGAGTCTAACTTTGTTCAGGATAGCGTAGAATGATTTTCTTGGCATCAAATGAATTCTAGAGAACTGATGATGAACAGTTTCATATAAATAAATGCACAGGTTCACTTTCTCTAGAGAAGCTTTATGTTAATTCAGCTTCCTTTGGCTAGATGTATTTCAGCTGGTTTCAGTGAAACTGCCAAAGTCATCAAGTCAGGAAGTAGAAGCTAAGGAGCTGTCTTTTGTTTTGGATTACATAAACCAGTCCCCCAAGTGCATTGCCTTTGGAAATGAGGTAAGTTTTGTCGTGTTGGTTTTAGATTTTGTATATAGAATCTGTTTCCTACAATCTTTTCTCTGAGCATTTATGTTACAGTGATTTTACATTAGTCTTAATTACTATCTTTGTGCCTATTAAGTCTGTTTCATTGCTTTAGCCTGTATTCATAGTATAGATTTTTTAGGACCATTCTTAATTTTGTATATTAGATTTTATTGCCTTTGTAAACTCTCTAATTGTCCCCAAAATAGCAATAACTTCCCAAATGGAATTAGGATCAGAAGCCATTTTAATCCTTTTTTTTTCCCTTAACATCATAGTTAGTATATACTAAATGAGTATATACTAAAATGTTCTTATAAATAATAACTGATGTTGATACTATGATTTATTTAGCCATCCCCTATTAATAATTGCTTTATTATTTTAAAATCAAAAGCCCCTGAGCATCACTGTGGCAGCAAGTTTCTTTCTCCTGAAGTTTTATAGCATTATTTTGGCATTGTTCTGAAAAGTTAATTTCTCAGGTTAAACTTTTTTCACTTTATTAATAGCAGCATTATCCGGCACCATTAGTCATCAGTTAAATACAAATGAAAGCTACAGAGAGATACCACTTCATATCCACTAGAAGAGCTAATGTTGGCAAGATAGAGAGCAATGAAAACATAACCACAAAATGAGATGTACAGGAATGATAGCACCAAAGTGTAAATAGTTCATCAAGAGTATAAATAATTGTAATATATATTTCCTCAATGGAAGGCTGCTTGCATAAGAAAGAGACTAATGATACACATGAGCACATGGATGAGCCTCAGAAAGAAGATGTTGAGCCAGAGGCCAAACACAAGAGTGTACGTTGTACTGTGATGATGGAAATAGAATAGGTAGTTGCTGGCAGGGCTGGAGACATTGAAGAATGCCTGAAGAGGAAGGAGGGAGCATTTCTGAGAGACAGAAATGTTATAGATCTTGCTTGTGGTGGTGGTCATATGGGTGTACACTTATGTCATACATTGCATATAAATTATTTCTTAATGGAAAAGTAAAAATTAAATCATTATACTTAAATCTAGAGAATATAGTTTTAGGATTATTTCAGACCTAAATTCATCTTTTAATTTTGTATTATTTTTAAATGTAAGATCATCCTTTCTACAGCCACAGTAGAATATATCATTTTGTGTTAATATATTCTTAATTTGCCAGACAAAGTTATTGTTACTGTTAAGTTTTGTGATATTTCTCCTTACGGAGTGTTGACTATTTTTTTGAATGTTACCTTCTCTTTGAAATACCAGGCAGAATATGTTGCCGCAGTACGGGACTTTTACTTGTCTGTTTATTTTTTTAAAAAGAAAACAACATCAAGGTAATAATTCTTTTTTGTTAGCTTTACTTTGTTTCCTCAAGAGTTTGTTACAATTTTATCTCGTCCACTTACCTGTGATTCAAAGCTGCTTCTAGTTTCATGTTATAAGAGATTGTGAGACCATGAATGATTAGAGGTATAGTTTTAAACCCTCAGTGGGTATAGTCGTGGGGGTGTGTTAGTCACAAAAACTTAGGGAGCTTTTTCCATCCAAAAGCCACTATGCCCCTAAATTCTGGTCTGCATACTTGGAGTCAAAGTTTGAAAAGACTTCACCAGGTAATCCTCATATAGTTTATGGCTATAGAAATGAATCTAGGCTTTGGGATACCTGGGTTTAAAATGGTCATGCTTAGGCCTTAGGCCATTTGAACCCCAATGCACCTCAATTTAACATATTTTAAGCAGAGATAATATCTACCTAATAGAGTTGTAATGATGAATAAGATAACATTTAGAGTGACTGGTGCTAAGTACTCTTCAGGGGACGCTCTCCTCTCTTCCCTTTTATGCTGCCAAGATTACCATTTGTTTTTCTTTTAGTATAATAAGGATCCTGACTTCTTCAGAGCCTGGAGATTGACAAATACTCAACCTAAGAGTAGGAAATAGGCTAAGATATTATAACAAGTGATCTAGCCTTTTGGATTTGTCCCTTGAGATACATTAGCATTTCTTAGGCCTGTTTAACCCTCATGCTAAAACTTAGGTTCAATGAGAAATTGAACAAGCTTTGCCTGGGCCAAAAGAATCACTAAAAGGACAGTCTTTTCTTAAATTCAGTGTCAGAGGCTTCCACAGACAAATTGTTATTGTAGAATATTACTTACATGGTGTTAATGTTGTATATTAATATATGTTTACAAAATGGAATGCTTGATTCTTGATCAAAATTCTCTTTTTAAAAAAAATCCTGCACTTTTTATTCATTGAATTCTGAGAGTTCTCCAATTTGGGTCAGCAAGGCCGGATGTGCCTTTTTGCTTAAGTACATTACCACTTATAGAGGACTATAATCATCACGGGAACCTTTTTTTTTTCTCCTAGATTTACTTTATCATCATCAAAAAATAAGAAACATGCTAGGAACAATTTTACATGTGTAGCATGTCACCCGAAGGAAGACTGCATCGCATCTGGTCACATGGATGGCAAGATTCGTCTTTGGTCAGTAAACTCATAAAGAGTGTTATAATCATTCATACACTGGGTTCTGCAGAACAAAGTTGATTCTGGGGCTAACAAAATAACCTTCCTTTCTTTTATTCTTGTGCCCTTCATTCCATACTTACCATTCTAGGATTTCTAACCTTGAACATATAGGGGGAGTGAAAAATTTCATGCTGCCTATTAATCATTTGATTGAGGAGAACTCTTTTTGTCAGCCTTTATCTAAAAAGGAAAGAGCAACAGTAGTGAATATCTAGGAGGGTATCACAGATGGCATGTTATGTGTAGAAGTGACTGTTTAGAAATAGAAAACGTATGTTTGGCACATTAAGACCAGTAAGCTTGCTATTATAATTTATTATGTTTGGCATATGTTTATATTTGTCATGCGATTATCTTCCTTACACCTTTGGTCAAATTTAAGTTTTGTTTTTCCCCAATAGGAGGAATTTTAATGATGATAAGAAATACACTTATACTTGTTTACATTGGCACCATGATATGGTTATGGATCTGGCTTTTTCAGTGACAGGTAAGTGTAGGTTTAATAATTTAAATGAACTTTCAAAGTATCTGGATCAAGTGTTTTTATTCACTGTATTGTGTGAAAGACAACATTGCATGGGCCAAATGAGCTGCAAACACTTGCATCTTGGGCTTTGCTAAGCACAATACTATAGACTTTAGGTTTTGATGTCCTTCACAGTTCTAAAGTGTACCTTTGTGATAAAGTCTCTGTTGTTAACATAAAGGATCTATTTAAATTATATTATTACTTTTTTAAATGGTTGTCTGCATAGCTAAGTGTGTGTGGTTCATAACTGTAGCTACAGTTTATCAGGTGCAAATATCTATGTAGCGCTTTACATCCATTACTAATTTAACCCTTGACCCTATGAAATAGGTATCATTGTCTAATTTTACAGAAAAAAGAAGTGAGGTTGGATGTTGATAACTAACTTGCCTAACGTCACATAACTAGTATGGGATTTGGACCTTGGTCTAATTTAAAAGGTCTTCTTTTTAACTAATAGATTACCCCATTCAATATTCAGTATTTTAAATTAATTCAGATCTTTCTTTCATTTAAGCTGCATGAGAGTGTGGCTGTAGTGGGTAAAAATGCTTCTTTGTAAGGTAGTCTTTACCAGAAGTATGGAGAAGTACATCTTGTCTTTGGCTCTTTTAGCCTTTCACACCCATGTGGTAAACATTATGACAGTACCTTGTGCCTGGTCATGTAAGGAGGTTGCTAGATGCTAGAGAAGATTATGTGTCTGAAAAATGAGAAGAGGGAAAAGTGATTTTCTTTCTGTAGGTCCTCCTGTGGACTGGCAGAACAAGGTTTAGGTGGCACCATGTGCTGTGGATCCTTAGACTGTTCCTTGGGGTTAACTGTCTGAAGCCCCAGGAACTACAGGGCATCTTCAACCTACTGAAGCTTTGAGTTGGGGAACAATGACTAGAGTGTGAAGGCGGGACCCAGCCTAGCACACTTAGAGTAATACAACAAGGGGTATAGTTGTGACTCATGGTAGCTGAGACTGAGGAGCAATGAAGAGGAATTTATCTAATCCTACAGATAAAAAAGCCAGCTACTTGTTTATCTTCTCCACTCTATCCCCAGAAACAGTGGTGAGTGTTAGGAATGCATATGTGTGTGTGTGTGTGTGTGTGTGTCTCCAGAAACAGTGGTGAGTGTTAGGAATGCATATGTACGTGTGTGTGTGTGTCCAGGCAGTGGCTTTATTCTTTCCTGGCCTAAGACCATGTCTTCTGCCCTTCTTCCTCAACTTCCTTTTCTTGCTGCAGCACTTGCCCAAGTCAGGGTAAAGACCAGTGACAGTTACTGTCATTTTGACTTTTCTGTTTTGTCGCCCTTACCTGTCTTGTCCATCTTCTCTCACAGTAGTTGGCAAGGATGGTTTTCTATAGTGACCTTTCCCTTTATCCCTGGGTCATTCATGTTTGGCCTTTTCAAGTGGAGATTGAGAAAGAAGGCATACTTAGACTAGGAAGCTCTCAAAGAAAGGAAAAGGGAGAATACAAAGCACCTCTACCCTGAGCCAGGACTTAGGAGGTAATAATGCAGGTGATCTTGCCTGTTAGAGATTGATTTCTTGATTTTATATTTCAAGTAGTGTGAATATTTGTAAATGAGAAGTAGTGGTTAAATGCAATATATAGTTGTCCATGAAATGTCAGTATAGACCCTGTATAAAGATAAGGGTTAATAGAGGAAGAAGATGATTAGTTGGCTGTATAAAAGAAATACAGATTTTTAATTGCTTTTGAAAACTGTTTATAACATAAAGCAAATATGAACCATATACACAGTATTTTATGTATATTTATATGTCAGATTAAGCTTCTTTTATTTGTATACATTATAACTTTACATACCTTTAGTCTTCTGTTTAGCTAAATTTTTTCAGCTTGCAACTTCAAAAAATTTACTATTATAAACCAGCAATCTGTAAGCTAGTCTTTTTAGACTCATAAAAGAATGAAAAATTGTTATTTGGTGGAATACTTTTAGCAAAACAGTCTAAAACTGTCCTAAGAAATCTTTGTTTATCCATTGGTCATAAAAGTATTCTCTTATAGATCTTGTTTGTCTTGTAACTGTTAAGTGGCTACATGTGATTAGTGGCTACTATATTGGACAGTGCAGCTCTACACTGATTTGAGGACAGTTGATATTTTTATAGTATTGAGTATTTTAATCTATAATAATAAATATCTCTATTTTTTAGATTTAGTTTATCTCCATGAATTAGAAATTTTTTTCTGTAGGGTTCTTGTATATATATCTTTCATTAGACTTATTCCTAGGTATTTTGTTGTCTTTTGATTCTCTTAATAATTTTTTAATATTCTAATTGACCTGCTAGCTTTTAAAAATAAAATTGATTTTTATACATTTCTTTTATGTTTAGCTGCCTAGCTACATTCACTTGTTATAAAAGTTTCTTTCTAAACTCTTGGCTGTGGCTTGATGTAGTCATGCTATCTGTGGACACTAAAGTAATTGTTTCCTTCTTTTCAATCCTTAAACCTTTCTTGTTTTCATTTTAGTACATTAGAATGTTCAGTTAATGTTAAATAAAAATGGTATGGCATTCTTAATCATGGAGAAACTTTTTATTTTACCTTTTTGTATGATCTTTGCTGTAGATTTTCTCTAAGGACTCTGGATGGAATTTAAAATGTCCTATCCCTGGGTTTTGAAGAGTTCTCATGAATAGATGTAGAATTTCCCCGGGAGGGGGGGGTGGTAAAAAAACCTGGAATATATTTGTTAAAAATTGTGTGTTTATTCTTACATGTTTAAACTTCAGTCACCTTCAAAGTACTCTTCATTCAATGCAGTATACTTATTAAGACGCTTTTTCTACTGCTCAAAAGTTTGGTTTTTTGTTTTTGTTTTTTTTTTTTATTTTATTATGTTATTGTGGGGTACAGTTAGGGGTTAGGCATACAAAAATATTTCGTTCAGGTACCCTTGTTGATAAGAGGTGTCTCCCCATCCTCAGATAGATACCCACCACCATTAATCCCATCCCCC
>CAUYQG010090981.1:0-23226 GCA_963574415.1 Tarsius wallacei | reverse complement strand
GTTGGAAAAAAATTCTGTATATGCCGTTTAGTTCTATTTGGTCTGTACTATTATTCAAGTCCATTGTTTCCTTGTTGATTTTCTGTCTGAATGATCTATCCATTGTTGAAAGTTATGTGTTTATGTTCTCTACTATTTTTGTATTTTAGTATATATCTCACTTCTCACATCTATTACTATTTACTTTATATATTTAGATTCTCCAATATTGGGTGAATATATTTACAATCGTTATAATTTCTTGAACTAGCCCTTTTATTATTATATAGTGATCATCTTTGATTTTTTGCAATAAATTTTTCACTGAATGTTTATCTAGTTTGATATAAATATAGCCATGCTGCTCTTATTTTGTTGCTATTTGTAGGAATTTTTTTTATTTCTTCACTTTCAGCATACGTCTGTGTTTGAAGTTAAGTCAGTCTGTTACAGGCAACATATTATTCCATTTTATTTAGTTTTAATACATTCAGTCTCTCTGTGTCTTTTGTTTGGATAATTTAATCGACCTACGTTTAAAGTAATTATTGATAAGTAAATACTGATTATTGTCATTCCGTTGTTTTTCTTACTGTTTTTTGGTTCCTTTGCCTCTTTTTCTTCTTTTGTCAACTTCTCTGTGACTCATTTATATCTTTGTAGTTTTTTTTTTATTCTTTTCATCTTTTGTTTGTCTACTTCATCTTTATAGTTGCCATAAGGCTTACACAGAACATCTCACACTTAAAACAGTCTGTTTCAAGCTGGTGACAACTTAACTGCTATCAATACAAAAACTCTACCCTTTTACTCCACACAACCCCTTTCACATTTTATGCCATTGATGCCACATTCTGTATATACTTTATTGTGTCTCTATTAACAAATTATCGTAGTTGTAGTTATTTAATACTTTTTAAATTGACTTCTATGCTGTCCACCTGTGCTACTTTTCATCTCATTGAGTTTCTATGAGATGGTTAATTTGAAATATTTGTTAGACAATTCATAGATTGTAATCTCTTTTTGTTTGGTTTTTGGAGCTGTATTAGTTTATTTTGGTGGTGTCATGTTTGCTTAATTCTTGTGATCTATGTAGACCTGCATAGGAATGTGCTCATTTAAAAAAGCAAGCACTTCTTCCAGTTTTTTTACAGACTGGTATCAGTAGGTAAAGACCTTTTTTGGAGGGTCTTTTGGAGATACAGTGTTTATCTGCTGGATTACAGTTGAATGAAGCTGAGGTCAATTTGCAGCCTGCTGCTAGGTCTGCAGTGGAGTTAGCAGTTGGTAGGCCTATTATCAAAGGGCTGGGAGGTCATAGCTCCTGTGTGATTGCTGGATGGATTGAACTGCCTCTAGAATATTGGTTAGTAAGGCTGAGACTTGAACAAATATCTACTGTAGAACATGCAGTTGGTTATAAAAATGGCAGGCCTGTTACCAGGTGTGAAGGCAGATGAGCCTCCCGCTAGGTGCCTGCTGTGGGTTCGTGGGTATGCATGACTGGCCTCATACCATGAATAAGAGAGCCTGGAACTGAATCACAAAACTGTTTTGGATTCTATAGCTGTGTTTGACATCAGCATGACTGTCTCCGGGAGCACAGATCGGTGTGCTTCTTGCCAAGTCTCTGGGTAGCAAGAGCATTCCTAGACCGTGGTTGGGAGTGACTGGAGCTGGGTTACAGACCCATATCAAGATTAGCTGTGGGACTATGGTCAGAGGGCCTGCCTCTGGGGCCTGGATGAACGTGTCTTCAGCTTGTGCTTGGGCAGGTAGGTTGTTCCCAGATTGTGGGTTATAAGGCTACTTCAGTATCCTCAGTTCGCCTGATTTCAGTGGGCTAGCATTCAAGGACATAGACCAGTGTATCTCCTGGTGGGTCCTTGAGTGGCAGGACTACTGTGGACCACAGCTGAGAGAGGCTAAAACCAATTTACAGGCACGTTAGTATCTGCAGTCAGAACAAGGTCAGCAGGCCTGTTTATATGGGTAGACGGGCAAATCCCTGAAAGAGCAAGACTATTCCCAGACCATGGTTGGAAGAAGGGTGGGACAGGGCACCGGTTGCTTCTGGATCCACTATTATGATTGAGATTAACAGAACTGGTACCTGAGGTATAGATGTCTTGACTCCTCGCAGATTCCTTTGTGGATTGTGTTGGTGGTAGGAATATGACTAAACCGAGCTGTAATCACCTATACTCTTAGGTAGCTGTCAAATTAGAGTTGCTATGGGAGGATATGAGTGGGGAAATATATAAATTTAGTAAAGGAAGCAAAATTGAAATCCATTGGCTACAATAGCCAATTGTCCCTAGAAATTTACTTAGTTGTTTTTTTGGTGCAATGGGCAAATTTGACTCTAGGCCTTTTGGAATGAGATTTTTGAGTGTCCTGACATATCTCGTTTCCCAAGTGGTTAACAACTGGTTGTATCCATTTAAGTTTAGAGTGGGAGGATTGATAGCATTATTCAGCTAGTGCTTTTAGGAGAATGACCGCATCTATTACGGCACTTTATTTAGTTTGGCTACAAAGTAAAAGATCATCAAAATACCCAACAATAGTGAAACCTCAAGTAAAGAACACAAGGTCTAAATTGGCTTTAAGAACTTAAAAAATATTGCGGAGAATTACAATATCTCTGAGATGTGACTCCAAGTTCGTTGTCTCCCTCTAAAGGTAAATAAAAAGAGAAATTATAAGTCATGGTGCAATGGAATTGAAAGAAAGCTGAGCAAAGGTCAATTACTGTAAACCAAACTGAATCAATAAGAATTGAGGTAAGAATAGTAGCTGGATGAGAAACTGTAAAATTAAGAGAAATTATAAAATATTATGGCCCTTAGATCTTATATCAATATATTTGATTCCCATAAGCATGAAGTTTTTCTTATTTCTCAATCGGTAAAGTTAAGGTTAACACTGTTGTAAAAGAAAGTCTATTATAGATTCAATTTCTCCTTCTGCTTCTTGAGAGAGGGCTACTGGGCTACAAATGGGAAAGGTTTATTCTTTTTCCAGGCAATATGTACAGGTACTGCACTTAGTGCAAACTAAACTCATTGGTCTGTGAGGTCCAGAGACCAGCTGGTACTGGTATTCCTGTAACCTGTTCAGAGGATTTTAAATCAAGATGGGTTTCCATTAGGAAAAGTAGAAAATTTAAATTTGGTCTGAAGACAGGGAAATGAAATGCTTTTCTCATGACATTTTATGGTGGCATTAAATTTAAATAGCAAACCTCTACCTAAAAAACTTGGTGAAGAATAAGAAACTAGAAAGGCATGATGAGTGTTCAGAAGGCTTAAAGATATTTCCCGGGGATGTGGACAATGAAATAATTTGCTCAGAGAAACCTGTAGCTTTAATGGAATCAGAAATGACATGTAGAGATACATCCTCTGAGAGAATGGTAGAGAAAGCCACACAAGTGTCCATTTAAAAATTCAGTTCCCAATCTTCTACAACCTTAGTAGTAGGTGCAACAAAGGATGGGCTGACCCCGTCAATCTGTGGAGTACTGTCACACAGAAGAGGAAAAATAGACCCTCCTGCCGCGCGGCCTGCGGGACTGACTTGAGGGTCCCAAGAGAGGGCAGCAAGAGATTAAGAAAGACACAGAAACAAAGACATAAAGAAAAGCTGGGCCGAGGTAGGACATTTTCCTCTGATGGAGAAGTGACCCCGAACTAACTCAGCATGTTTATTTTATAATCAAGCACAAAGGAAGTTGTAAGGGATTCAAAGTCTGTGAGGAAGCTCTAAGGGAATTTTGTTGCTACCTAAATGGCAAGCTGTTTCATGGTTATCTTCTTGTCGCTAAGGCTTTATCTGTACTATTTGCACCCAGGTGTGCGGGCTCTGAGATGACTTTCCGTGTAGCAGGCTGCATCCCTTGCTCTTTGGCTAGGATGCAGAGCAACCAAGCAGGGTCTTGCCTTTGCTGGGGGCCTTGCCTTTGCTCGAGGCCTGCTGTCCTGACAGCTCATTCCCTCCCCACATCTCATCCGCTCCCCACACCTTCCAATGGTCCTGGGAGACTGGGGAAAATATTATTTATTATCATTTGTTTTCGTTTTTCCTTTCATTTAAAGGCGGGACAATTGTTCTTCCAATGTCCTGGCTTTCTGCACCACCTGAAAACTTCTGAAAGCAAGGAGGGAAATCTGTAGTTGGCCAGAAGGATCAATGGGTTTTAAGTTTCATCTGAAGTTTCATCTTAGTATTTTTACAAACTCGATTTGCAAAACAACTGCTGTTGATTTTAATTCATTTTATTTTTATTTTCTTGAAAGCTATTTTCAAAGAATTGTGTAACTGCTTCTGTAGTAACATTGAGTGATTGGCCTGCCCAGCCAATGTCATTTCGTATTTGCTTTTTCATATCAGAGAGAAAATTTCTGAACAAGGCAGGAATTTAAAGATTTCTGTGTTGTGGGACTTCAGGGTTTTTGTGTAGCATACCTTTCGAAAGTTTGTATAAAACATTCTACAAAAGCCTTGAGGTGTTCTCCTTCCTTCTGAGTGCATAATTCAACATTATACCAATTCATCTTAGCAGAAAAGGCCTTTAGTATCGCCCCAATCGGGTCCTGAAATCAGCTTCTAGCTGAGCTATTTCCTGATCATTTGCAGGAGGGCCTGGGAGAAATTCTGGCCCTCTGTTGGGGGGATTTGCTGCTGGAGGACATCTGGACTGTCAGATGGCGCCACTTTAATAATGGGGAGGAAGAACATCCCTTAAGAGCCAGACAAAGTCCCAGTGAGTAAGATTGTGAACAGCCACTAATCTTTCTAATTCTTTAAATTTGGTAGCATCTTCTAAAAATGGGGGCAAAAGATTTTGTAATTTAACAGATCTGCTGCTGTCCAAGGGATATGAATCCTCTCTGGTGCAGGTCTAGGACACATTTGTAGGGAGCACTACATAAGGTCTGAAGTTGACGGTTTGATTGCAGAGCCCAGAAAAGTAGGAAGATTGGTGAGGTATAATAAAAAGAGCCTGGCTGCATGATCTAGAATGTGTGCCAGGTTTATTTCTTGACTGTTGGCATTGACACAAGTGACCTGTATGCCTTGGGTCTGGGGATCGGGCCAGAAGGCACTCTGCATATCTTGAAGGGAAAGAATACTTAAAATATGCAGCGTTGAATTCAAAAATTTTTTTATGGTGAACTTGAAGGAATTTTGCAGTTATAAAAATTTACTGAGGAGATGGGACCAGATTTTAAAGAAGGGAGAGTTTAAAACAGGGGTGCAGAGAGCCAAAAGACTTCTGGGAGGTCAGTGAAGGAGAGTTGGGGACACAGTTAGGTGGAGAAGGAAAATTTATAGTGGGCGTGAATTTTAACTTTTGTCCTAGGTTTGATATTTTTGTTTTCCTTTTCTTTTTTTGAGTTGGAGTCTCACTCTGTCACCCCGATTGGAGTGCAGTGGCCACTCCCGGCCACCGCAGCCTCGACCTGCTGGGCTCCGGCGATCCTTCCGTCTCAGCCTTCCAAATAGCTGGAACTACATACCCGGCTAATTTTTTTTTTATTGTAGAGATGAGGGCTCACCAAGTTGCCCAGGCGGGTCTCGAACCCGCGGGCTCAGGCAATCCACTCACCTCAGCCTCCCAAGGCGCAGAATTACAGGCTGAGTCACCAAGCCCAGCTACTTTTGTTTTTCTTAACATTGTTAAGGGAGGCCCTAAGGCTAAAAGTTATACTCTTTTGTGCTCTCTTTCAATTTGATCTCAATATACGTACCAGTAGGAAAGTGTTTTAGGAGGAGAACTCTCTAAAATCCCTTTCCAGTTCAAAGGATCCATTATCTGTCTCTTAAAGAGTAGACTCTTCAAGGGTGTATTTATTTCAATAGTGATTCAACCAAATAAACTTTTTTATGGAAAGACCTGGAGGTGAATTTTCAGACTTAGAATAAATTTTTACCATGAACACCAGTAGTATTGCCAAAATGGGTGCAGAAACTGCAGCCCTTCATGATCCAAAAGTTCATGCCCAGAGATAGCCTAAGAAAACAAAGATTTTGATGTCACAGGCAACAGGAATAGTGTTTGTGATAAAGATGTCTCCAATCTTCTTTGGAATGTGAGTGCCTCCAGTCACAGACTCACTAATCTGTGACACTGGACAGGAACTACTGGGATTGTTTGTCTGCAACAAATGTCCCTGTGGAAAGAAACCTCTTCTGAAGACAAACTCCCTGAGAGCTGGCACGGTTGGACAAAGGGAATGCTGCTTGTCACTTTGTGCTTCAGGTCTCCAGCCTATTTGACTGGCTGCCTAATGCAAGTTAACACTTGTGCTTCCTGGTTGTGGGGGAGGAGAGAAAGTCTTCTCACTGGTCATAAATACAAGCCCTCTGGATTTCTGATAAGATGAAAGAAGAGCTTCATCTTTTTGGGGTTTTTTTGTTTGTTTGTTTGTTTGTTTTTCCTTTGAAGACCACAGCAAAGTTTGTCTAAACAGATGCTAGTCTGGTGAGAACTATGAACTCACCAGTCTATGAAGCTAGCTTGAAAGACAGGCTGATAAAGGCCTAAACTTGTGTTCTCTCCTATGATCCTTTTCTTTATGACAAATCACACCAAAAAAATAGAAACATAGAGGAAGGAAAACAATGACCCTCTCTAGCAGGGAAGGGACCAATAAGAAAACAAGAGTACTTGTAACACAAAACACCAGAACTATACCAAATAACTAGTTCATACATATGTTTTCTCCTGCTAATATACATTTTGAAAGAGAAAAAGACCAAGAGAGACTCTTACCACTCACTCTTCAAGGAGACTCTGCAGATAGAAATTCAGAAGGCTGACATTGATAAGAATCAATGATTCAAGATCTCAGCCAAAACAATCTTAGAGCAAATAATATTTCAGCCAGTGAAAATTCTCTCCTTGTTGCCAGAAACTAGGTAAACTAGACGGCTCTCCAGCATTCTTTTGTCTAAGTCTGAGAATTGACTCAAGACAGACCAAGAGAAAAAGCTACAAATTTATTTAATATAAGTGTGTGTGTTGGGTTAGGGAGGGTATGGGAACCATCATACAGCAATGAAGACTCAAAGAAGCCATTATAATCTTACTTATATACTGAATTAAATAAAGATTACTGAGTTTTGAAGAAGCAACTAAATTATGTGAGGATACTTGGAAGATAAGAGTTACTTTAACAAAGTCTAGAATTCTAACAGTATGTTTTCAATCTCAACTTCTCATCCTTGAAGATAAGGGTATTGCCTTTTCTTCTAGTGCAGGGAGAATATCTTTGACATGAAAATTTCATCACATACTTTTCAGAAACATAAAAAGAGGACAGAATGATCTTTTTGCACCTGCAGTTTTTTTCAGGTATCTTTCATTCCTAAGAGTCAGTATGCCAGGGTGGTATTCTTTTAGCTCCTTCTTTAGGGACTATTTTCTTAAGATAATTGACTTTAGATTAGGTTGTAAGTAATTTTACATTTAGTACTTTCTATAAATTAAATTTTATATTGTTTCTACTCTAACTCTCAAATTGAATAGGAATTTTTTTCACTCATTTTGGGGACTGAAAATCAATATAAATTGAATAAAATTGTTATTAAGCACTCATGTTCATCACCTTATTTGGCTTTGTGGTATTTATGTTATAAGTGAGCTCAGAGATACCCATCCAATCAGCTTTCCATGGTGAATTTGTATTTGTATGTGTTATTCTGCAGCAATGTCTCTATCAGTGGTTCTGTTTACAAGCATGGACATGGCTTGTGAAAATCGTCCAAGTTTCCTACTGAAACTTTTTCTTCTGAGGTAGTTTTTCCAAATTTTCTGTTAAAATTTCTGCTTCTCTTTCTCAAAACATTTATCTTATTTTCTGCTTTTTTTTAGGAGATGGGGTCAGTGTCTTGTTCTGTCACCCAGGAGAAATCATACCTCACTGTAACCTTGAACACTTGGGCTCAAGCAATCCTCCCACTTCAGTCTCCCCGGGAGCTAGGACTACACGTACATGCCACCACACCCAGCTACTTTTGCACGCACACACACACACACACACACACACACACACACAATGTTTTGTTTAGTTTTTTTTGTTTTTGTTTTTGTTTTGGTAAAAATGGGGTCTCACTGTGTTGCCCAGGCTGCTCTCAACGCGTGACTTCAAGCAGTCTTCCACCTTGGCCTTCCCAGGTGCTGGGGTTATAGGCACAGACCACTCCTCCCAGCCCTCCCTCTTCTTAATCAACCACTTAGCTTTATTATCTAGAGAGAATACAAAAGAGCAAATATTATTCTCTTCCCTTGAACAGATAGAACATATATATGGAGTTTTGAGCTATATTATAATCTTTTAGAATAATCTATCTTATATTCCCTTGTGTGATATGGGGGAACTATGTGCTAAATCAAGTCATTTTTTACTAATAACTCATGTAATTTCTTCCAAATCTTCTGTGCATGTTACAGTGTACAGAGTCTTCCAAGTATGAAATGTGGTATGATGTATCTTTTTATAAAATCATTTTTCTTACTGTAACATTTCCCTCATTTAAGTGCTGCTATACCCTTTGGTAAATGGTTCTTATTAGGGAAAACCCACCTGGTTCTGCCAACTTTATTATCTGTATTATTCACAAAATACTATGATTGAGAGGTGTGCTCATGTCCATGTGTATAAACATAGTGTGTTTATTTTCAGTACTGAGATGTATCCCAGGATGTTAATCTAGCACTATTTTTTTCATTTTAATTTCCATGAGTGTATGGATTGCTTCTGGTTTGACGGTATTATAAACAATGATGTTGTAACATTATTGTACTTGTATCCTGGGGCATATGTGCACAATTGCCCCAAAACATATAAATGAGTGTGAAATTATTGGGCAATACCCTCTATATATTTACCAGAAGTTTTCAGAATATTTTTAAAACAATTGTACCAGTTTATATACTCCACCTATGCTGCCTCTTATTTTCAACAAAACAAACAAATCTATGTATGTATAATGTTATTTCAAGGTGTTCCTAATTCTACTGCCCTGTGTAAAGAGAAAGTTATTTTCAAATGTTCATAAGCCATTCAGATTTCCTCTTTCATGAAGTCCTTTTTCATATCTTTTGTGAATTTTGCTATTGAATTATATGTCTTCTTAGTGACCTGTAATATTCTAATATCTGTTTAGTTTATCTTAGTTTTTGTCAGTTGTTGTCAGTTGTCTGTGTTACAAATATATTTCCCATCTATTGAATGTTATTTTAACTTTCTTGACCGAATAGCTTTATAAAAGGCTATAAAAAATAGAAAATGCATTATATACATATAATATACATATATAATGCATTTTCTATTTTTTTTCAGTTTTACTTGTTTTTCACGCTTCTGACATAATGAAGACCACAGCCAACATTATCAAATATTTATATTTTAACTTCACATTACATCTTAAATTCATGTAAAAGTTATTTTTCTGTTTTGAAAATGAAGTATTTTTTTTCTTTTTTTGTGTGATTACACTGCCACATTAAAACCATTTGTTGAAAGACCTGTCCTTACCCTTTTTGTAGTCCCACTCTTCCTTGTGTCGCAACTTCTTATATCAGTTAGTCTGTTTCTGAACTCTATATTCTGTCCCATTAATCTTATTTTATCCATATTTTTTGATTATCCTTTTCTTATTTGAATTATTTTTCACCTTTTGTCCAAAATCATAGTCCAACACTAAACAGTCTAAGAATATTATCTTTACATATATCCTCAAGTGACTCAGCTATTCTTAGAGTTTTCTATTGTTAAATATATTTTATAACTAGTTTCTTAATCCCAGAGAAATACTCTTAATCCACAGAGAAATACTCTGTGTATGTATAATGATATTTAGAATGATATTAGATGTATTTCCTTGAAAAGAAAAATAATTTTATTGAATATACATTTCAAATACGGGAATAGTTTTGCATCTTCAAATACATAAACATGATATATCTCATAATTTACTTAGATAGTTTTAAGCTGTATTAAGAGTATATCAAAATGTTATCCAAAAAGATGTCAATCATTATTAATTAAAAAATTTGAGTACCATTTGTATATCATAAATGTATCTATTTAAAATTTAAATGTACAATTGAATGAATTCTATGACAAACACCATGATAAAAATATACAGCATTTTCATCACCACCAAAAGTATACTCTAAGCACTTTGCATCTAACTTGTCTCTAAGAATACACTGATTTGCTTGTTCTAGAATGTCATCTTAATGAAATCATAAAGAATATACTCTTTTGAGTCTACTTTCTTTTGCTCAACTTAATTTTCTCAAGATTTGTTTTAAAACACACACGGATGTTCCTTTGATTAAAATGCAGTTTTGTCCCAATAAACCCATCATAAATTGAAAATATCAGAAATAAAAAAATACTTACTACACCTAATTTACCAAGCAACACAGTTTAGCCTAGACTCCCTGAAACATGCTCAGAACATTTATATTAGCCTACAGTTGGGCAAAATCACCTAGAAACATAGTACACTGTAAAGCATCAACTGTTTTCCCTCATGATCACATGGGTGACTGGGAGCTGCAGCTGGCTGCCATGGTCCAGTATCACAGATAAGTACCTTAACACATATTGTTAGTGTAGAAAGAAAAGGCCAAACTTCAAAATTTAAATTATGGTTTCTACTGAATATATATCACTTTTACTCCATCTTAAAGTAAAAAAAAAAAAAAAAAGTAAGTTGAACCACCATTAAGTCAGAAACTATTTGCATATTTCACAAACAGTATATCCTAAGTCTCTATTTAAGATAGTCCTTCAAAACTGTCAGTACTTCATTTAGTTTGTTAGCTTATTTTGGAGAACTAAGTATAATTATGTCTGCTTTGAGAAACGTTTATGCTTGTAATTTATTCTACTGTTAAATTATAGTCATTTCTTCTTATAGTATTTCCTAATGGAAAATCTATTGCAATTTCTTCTAGTGTAAGATTTATTTTACTATAGTTACTTTCACTTCTATTGGAAAGTAAGATGTTTTATGTTATGCAAATGATTCTCAAAATTTTGAATTAAAATGGTTCTTTTGTTTTATTTTCTTATAAAACTATTATAAGGATGTAGATCAAACTGTTTTCTACTACACACGTGTAAATGGGATGTATTGTCTTGGAGTAAGGAACAGCAGGTTGTTGGGAAATGAGGTGAAGCTCATGGCAAGGATGAAATGCAATAACATTTCAAACTTGAGAATCATATAGCAAAGGGTTTAAAATAGGACCACTCTATGTAAAATCTTTTCATTTAGATCTAGAATCTTACAATAGAATAGTTTAGAATAATTTGTAAATATTGCTCTGTTTTCATGAAAATTGACTTCTGGGTATTATACTGTAAACAAACTTTTATTGAACTAAAAATAATTTATCAAATTAAAATCCTACATAGATTTTTAAAAAACTCCTTTTGAATGTATAGTTTGATGGTCTTTGACATATGGTTTCATTTATGTAATTTTGCTAAAAATGTTTGTTATTCTAATAGGATGTTTTCCTGGTATTTAAGATTTTCTACAAAGATTAGCATGTCATCTGCAAAGAAAAATGATTTTATGTCTTCCTTTGCAATATATCTTACATATTTTGGGTATGATTTTGGTGGCTAGGATCAAAAGCATATCAGAGAATTTTTAAAAGATGAAAAATAACAAGCGTTGGAAAGGTTGTATAGAAACCCTTATGCACTGTTGGGGGGAATGTAAATTAATGCAGTTACTATGGAAAATGGTATGTAAATACCTCAAAAAACTAAAAATATGACTACTACATGATATAGCAATCTCTCTTTTGGGTATATACCCAAAATTATTGAGGTCAGTATGTCAAAGAAATATCTGCACTCCCATAGTCACTGCAGCATCATTCACAATAGCCAAGATACAGAATAAATCTTAGTGTCTATTAGCAGATCGATGAATAAAGAAAATGTGATATGTATACACAGAGTGCTATTATTCAGCCTTAAGACAAAAAGGAGATAACACCATTTTCAACATGACGAACTTGGAGGATATTGCCCTAAGTGAAATAAGCCAGGAATAGAAGATAAATACCATGTGATGTCACTTATATGTGGAATCAAAAAAAGAAAACTCATAGAAGTAGAGAGTAGAATAAAGGTTAATGGAGGCTGAGAAATGGGCGGGGGAGGAGGAAGGGAATAAGAAGTTGTTGGTGAGAGGGTGCAAAGTTTTAAACAGAAGGAATACATTTAAAGATCATTGCAGAGTAGAGTGATTATAGTCAATAATAATGTATTGCATACTTCAAAACAGTTAAGATGGCAAATTTCAATTGTCTTACCACGAAAAATTATAATGAGATTATGAATATGTTAATTATATTGATTTAATTATTCCACATTGTATACATACATATATCAAAACTTCATTTTATACTCCATAAATGTATACAATTACAATTTGTCAATTAAAAGTAATAATAATTTTTAAAAGCGGTGAGGGTAGATATCTAGCCTTGTTCCTTATCTTAGATTTTTATATATTTAATATTAGCTGTAGATTTAGTTGTAGATTTTGTGTGTGTGTTTTGGATTATAGATAAATCAGTTCTGACTCTATTTCTATAAATTATTTTTTAGTTAAATAGTCTGGCATTGTTCACATCTATATGATGAAAAACGGTTGTATTATGTGAAATCTCTCCTATTAAATCAACTGAAGTTAATTTTTTAAATTGACTATTGTTATTCCATGTAAAAAAGACATCAGTTAACAAAGTAAACATTTGAGATGTTATTTTTCCATTTAAACTCTCATTTTTAACTTTATTTCCTTTGAAAATAAGTTCATTATTATGTGGAAGTCCACTTGTATACACTTTATACATACATTGAATGAAATGACTTATTAAAAGTTAATTTGCATTTATAATAATTCAGTTTATTTTATTTTTTCTAAAAAATAAATATTTTAAATATATTTTAAGCATATATTTAATATATCTTAAGCAATTCTAGTCAATAGCATGTATGTACTAAAAAATTTCCAGTCAAAATAACTCAGATGATCAGGAAAGAAAGTAATATTTTATGAAGCAGTGTATGGTTAAGAAGGCTTTCTGGAAAAACAAGGGGATACAAATGTTTTTATAAAGTGAGAAGGGAAATAACAGATCCCCTGTGTAGCCAGGGGATATTTCCAGGAGTATCAATGTGGCATGAAAATTGAAAGAGTGGGAATAAGCCAGGCATAAGAAGAGGGGCAATACATTTCTGTGTCGTGACAGAGCACACATTAAGGATGAAGAGAGAAGTAGGGAATTGCCTGCAGTTAAGAGTTTGTCTTTGAAATGATTGGCACCATTCGGATAAAATAGTGAGGCGTTACTAACATGCTGAAACATTATAGGTGCTTGAATGAATAAATGGATTTCTAAGTAGGAAATTGACCTAAAAATAATTCTAAAAAGAATTATTGGAATAGATCAGGACAATTGCATTGAAAGTACTATTGTTGGAGCTAAATGAATAGTTGACTGCAAGAGTTCATATGTTTAAAGATGTGAATCTGAATTGCTTCAGAGTCTGGGAAAATAGAAAAGAAAATAAACATCTAAGAATTTGATGGGTAGAAAAATGATGTTAGAGTTGCTAGGTAAATTGTGTAGGGACGACTGATAACTATCTTACTTTTAGGAAGTAGTCTTGAGAAATTTTTATAGGAGAAACTTACAGAGTTTGTTCTGTTATCTGTGTGAATTTTAGAGTAATGTATTTTTAAATGAGTGACTGGCAGAACAATTCCAGTCCTTGCTTAGATATGGTTTTCATCATAAACAACAAATTTCTTCTTTTGAAGGAATGATTTATAAGTAACTGTCTATTTCTAAGAAAAATAATTAATTCCTATGTGAGGCTGTTGTTTCTGGGAAATAGTAATGGTACGAACCAGCATAGTTACTTCTTTCATCGTTAGAAATAAGTATATGACTGTAAGAAAATAAAATAGATTAACACTCATTATTAGTGTTATTTGGGTCATACATTATTAGTTTCACAATGTAACTAAATTTATTTTAACATCACTCATGATACTAATATTTATACATACTATGTAACTATACAATATTTCCTATATGTTGCCATTTCTCTGGCATGAGACATTAGCTATACTAACTTAAATCATAATGCTGGGTCTTAATTTGGTTTCAGAATTAGATCTATTTACAACATGCTCTTTTATTGCAAAAGAGGCAAACTGCAATCAAAATTCTACATTGCTGTTCAGAGTGTCACTGAGGCCAAATATTATTCTACCCTTTTTGCACAAGCTTTATTATATGTTTTTGTTCTTGACTATGAATTGTAAGCCTTGCTTTTATTCCCACAATGATGGCTGTACTCCAATTACTGGAAAGTAAATGGATTCTGCATTATAATTGCATAACTTTGTGAAACTGGGACATTGGTAATCCTTCAACAAAGGAAGAAATATGGAACTGACACTTTGAGGAGAAAAATAGGTCTTGATAAAAGTAAAGAATTATGTTCAGAAATACATGCAAGGTCCTAATGGGTTAAGTGGTGGTTATTATGACAGTAGTGCTTTCTACTGTTCATCTCCCAGCAATATTGTATAGAGTTAATATTCTCATGAGGAGAGTAGTTTTCACAGTATCTTGAAAATTAAACATAATCATCCAAAAAAGCAATTCAGTATTTGAAAAGAAAAAAGAAAAAGAAAAAACGGATGCCAAACAAGACTCAAGTTAAGACAAGACAAACCCTAAATAATAGAGATTTTACAAGATGAAAACTATTTAAGAGAGATGAAGAATATCTGTTTGGGAACATTTTATGATAAACAAAGCTTTCACAAATTTATTATTCAATTTTACCACTACAAAGCCAGTGAATTAGGAAGAACTCTTATTTTGTTACTGTACATTTATGAAGAAATGTATTTTATTTGCTATAAAGTTCAGAGAGATTAAGTGGTTTTTCATCTCTGCTACACGTAGCTAATTGGATCAAGCTTCCTACCTGGCTTATAAAACTCTGGCATTTGTCCTTAGTTGAGGATCATCATTGGTGGATGATCTTACTATCTATTGTACTGAAATTTTTTGTTTTCAAAAGTTTTATGACTACTTTATCTGTGGAAATTATATACGTGTATATACATATATATTTATCAGTGAATCTCACTTTCATAAAATTTGAAAATAATGGAAATAATTTTTTGTTGATTTATCAATATTAGTTACAGACCAAGCAATGGAATATAAAAGCAGTGTCATCCCTTAGAAATTATATGACTCAAAGTGTAGCATTACTTAAAATAGTTACTTTGAAAGTCTATATTTTATTTTAATGATGTTTATTTGTCAAAATAATAACTGCTTTTAAAAATAGTTCACAC
Organism: Tarsius wallacei; assembly: GCA_963574415.1. Lineage (NCBI taxonomy): Eukaryota > Metazoa > Chordata > Mammalia > Primates > Tarsiidae > Tarsius > Tarsius wallacei. The sequence continues at coordinate 7,806 of CAUYQG010090981.1, read as the reverse complement.
AATTTTCAACAAAAAAGCTTTATGCATCTTAAGTATCCATCTTCTTCTCCAGATTTATTCCTGAACAATATTTGAATATTGCCCCAAGTAAAATAATTATTTTCTATTGTTAAAATATTTTCTAAAATAAATTCAAAATTCTGAAAACATTACTTTTGTAGAAACTCTAAAAACAATTTTGACACATTGTCTTAATAGTTTTGTGGCATCCTTTATAAAATACTATTGATAAGTGCATTGGTTTAGAAATACACAGCAAATTAGTTTTTCATGTATATAGTTTTGATGAAATGTCAAGTTAATATATAAGGGTAGTGTGTGTGTATGTGTGTGTGTGTGTGTGTGTGTGTGCATTTTAAAATTCTTTTAATTCTAATATATTATTGTAGAGTCTGATTAATTAGGAGCACACTTGACACATCAGTTTTACTACTAACTCAGTAAAATCTCTGTCCTTAACAATTCTAGAATTACAAAAATTTTTGGTGCATGAGAATGCTACTGATTTGTGTATGTTGATTTCTCAATAGTTCCATCACCCCTTTTTCAAAATATCAAAATATTGAAACTTTCTGAAACCAAGAAAAATATAGAAAGAAGCTAGAGAACAGAGTATAATGGTACATCTTGTTTTTCTGATACAGAAAAGTAAAATACTAAAAAATATATTTAAGATACCCTTTTAAAAAAAATATGCATTTTATATTTTATAAAAATCTCAGTTTCATAATATCTCCACTTTTAAATTTACCCTATATAAATATAACATTATCTACTAATGAACAAATAAATATTGAGAAACTATATGAAATGAAAAATAAAACATAGTTTTAATGTTATCAAGAAGATTTGGATAATTATTTAATAACTGTAGTTCTTTGGGTTCTATGAATTTAATAATATTTAACCATATTGAAAAAAATTAAAATCTATTTTAAGCAAAAAACCACAAATGTTAATTTGGAAAATAGACACAATTTAGAGTGAAAAACTACTGTAAGAATGTGTAGAAAACATTCAAATGAATTAAAAGTATGGAGAAGAAATGTTAGAATGACTTAAGAATAGTAATTCTCTTGCATTTATTTTAAAAGGGATTGGGTTCTTTATTTCATTCTCAGCTTGACCATTTTTGATGTATAAGAACAGTAGTGATTTTGTATGGTGATTTTGTATGCTGAAACTATTGAAATCATTTATCAAATCTGGGAGTGTTTTGAAGGAATCTCTAGGGCTTTCTAAGATCATAATACCAGTGAGCAGAAATAGTGTGATTTCATCTTTTCCATCTGGAGGCCTTTTATTTATTTATTTTTCTCTTGCCTGATTGCACTAGCTAGAACTTTCATGACTATGTTGAAAAGGAGTGCTGAAAGTGGGCATCCTTATCTTGTTCCAGCTCTTAACAGAAATGCTTTCAATTTATCCCTGTTCACTTTGATGTTGGTGGTTGGTTTACCATAAATGGCTTTATTATTTCAGTTATGTTCTCTGATGTCTAGTTTGTTGATGGTTTTTAATCATAATGAAATGTTGAATTTTATAGGATACTGTTCTTTGCTTCTTTGATAGATCACTGAATATTATAGACTCTAAATTCATCCAAGTTGCTGTGAAGTCCATACAGTTGTCCTTATTTATGGCTGTGTAATAGTCCATCGTATGTATGTACCACATTTTATTTTATCCAGTCCAGTTTCAGTGAGCAGCATGGTTGGTTTCATGTTTTTGCTATTGTGAATAGTGTTGCAATACACATGCATGTGCAGGTATCTTTTTTGTAGAATGCTTTGAGTTCCTCTGGGTATGTATGTTCCCAGTAGGAGGATTGCTGGTTCAGAAGGAAGGTCAATATCTAGTTCTTTTAGAAATTGCCACACTGTTTTTCATAGAGGTTGAACTAGCCTGTATTCCCACCAACAGAGTAGAAACATTACTTTTTCTCCACATCCTCGCCAGCATCTGTTGTTGTTTGTTTTATTAGTGATGGCCATTCTTAAACGGGTTAGGTGGTATATCAATGTGATTTTGATGTGTATTTCTCTGAAGATTAGTGAGACTGAGCACTTTTTCATGTGTCTATTGCCAGCCCATAATTCTTTTGTAAAGTCTCTATTCATGCTTTTTGTCAACTTTAAAATTGGATTTTTTTTTTTTTTTTTGGCACATTTGAGTTGCTTGTAGATCCTGGATGTTAGGCCTTTATCAGGTATATATTTGGCAAATATTTTTTCCCATCTGGAGGCTGTCTCCCTACCCTCTTGGTTGTTTTTTGCTGCTGTTGTTTTGTTTTGTTTGTTGGTTGGTTTTCCTTTTGGCACATTTGAGTTCCTTGTAGATCCTGGATGTTAGACATTTGTCAGATATCTATTTGGCAAATATTTTTTCCCATTCTGTGGACTCTCTCCCCACAGTCTTGACGGTTTCTTTTGCTTTGCATAAGCTTTTCAGTTTAATGAGTTCCCATTGTGTAACCTATCTTTTATGGCATGGGCACCTGGGGTTTTGATCAGGGATTGGCTGCCTATTCTGATATCTGTAAGGGTGTCTTCTGCATTTTCTAAGGCTCTTAGAGTTTGAGGATTTAGGTTTAGGTCTTTGATCAATTTAGAGTTGCTTTTTGTGTATGGTGATAGGTAGGGGACCAGTTACAATCTTTTACAGAGCTTTTCCTGGGTAGAACTGCTGAAACAATTGTTGACCTATCATCACAGCACAGGGCTGAACACTGGTAGTGAAGGCCATAGAGGGAGCAGAGTGAAGTCTTAGGCAGTGTACTGAGGAAGCAGTGGGGAGAGGCCATGTCAGACCTAGACTGGTTTCCAGAGCCTTCCACAAGGCCCCAATATCCAGAAACTGTGGTAATTGTTGGGGAGGGAGCTATTGATCCCATTTGTGGCAGGAACAGCAGCCAGCAGAGAAACTCAACAGACCAATACCTGGGCAGGGAAGTACTCCAGGGTGGCCTCTGCAGAACAGCAGAACTGCATCTTAAGATGTAGTGTTGCTCTCTGCGTTGCATTGAAGCTGCCCTTTGTGACCTCAGAGAACATTGCCCCCAGTGCACAAGCCCTAGTGAATAATGGCAGATGCAGAACCCCAGATGATCTACCCTCCACCCTGAACCAGCTGAGTCACAGATGCAGACAGTAGCACTGGTAAACAAGGAGGCTGGTGAGTGCCTAGATGACCCCCCACCTCCAGCAACAAGCAAAAGAGATTGGGTCAGAAATAGTAGGCCCATTCCTCTGCTGTGACCTGGATGCCCTGGGAGCTGTGACCACACTGGGGAAGGAAGAAAGGGGGTAAGATCCCGAGAGATGCTGTGTTACGTTATTTCAGCTCCCACCCTTTACAGGGGCATGTACTGGCTATAAATTTCAGATGGCAGTGTGTGAAGATGCTAACATCTTAAATTCCAAAAGTGAAGAAGGAACCTACAGTAACAAACCTGTAGTCGCAGAAGCCATGAGAAAAAGAGTGCCTTCACTTCAAAGAGACATACTAAAGCTGAGAGCTCTTTATCAATGGGTTTTTTTTGGGGGGGGGGTATTGGTTTGTTTGATTATCTGGTTTGGTTGCTTTGTTTGTTGGTTGATTTTCTCTCCTCCTTCTATTTCTCTTTGCTTTTTCTCTTTTTATTTTTTTATTTCTTCTTTTTCTTCCTTTCTCCTTCTTTCATTTTCTCTCCTTCTTACCTCTCTTTTCGCTCATATACACTGTCTTGGACTAAGGGACTATGCAAGCATATCCATGGTAAGGTCATATTGTGCAGAGACAGAGAGTACCAACTGGGTCCTTCAGCAGATATCAGATATCATGACCTGCCATTAGGTTCTGAATCATTGCAGCCCTTCCCCCATTCCATAGTAAGTGCTCAAAATTACAAAGAGACAGTACAACACCCACTTCCAGTCCTACTTCATAATTGAATAAACCCAGAGCCCTGGCTCAAGGAAGAACAAAAGTTAGAGCAAATATCAGAAGTGACTGCTTCTCCATTTATGACAGAAAAACAGAATTAAGTAGAAAGGTAACAGAACTGATACAAATGAAGTAAAACCAATGAAAAACTGCTGGCAACCAGCAGATTCCCAGCAAAGAGCCTGTGCTAGAAAGTACAGCTACTGGGTCACAAACAATGACTATCTCTGGGAACAACAGTACCCAGAAGGTACTTATGGATATCGGAGAACTTTTGGGTAGAATGAATAAAAATCAAGAAATGCAAGGTCTAAAACTAAATGAAATTGCAATAGAGCTAGACAGACTTAAGAAAGCATACTTAGAAATAGCATAAATAAAGAACGCTATCCAAGAAATAATAACAAACTGACAAGCATGGAAAGCAGAATTGCAAGAAGAATCTCAGAGCTGGGAGAAAAAAATATGGAATTAGCACAGTCTATTAAAAATATAGAAGAAAAAATAAAGAAGAAATAGGAAACTCTCCAAGAGATAGGCAATTTTATCAAGAAACCACACATACATCTGAAGGGAATATCTGAAATAGAAAGATAAATGGAAAACATCCTGGAACAAACATTCCATGAGGTCATTCAAGACAACTTCCCTCGTCTGGCCACAGAGATGACTACACAAGCACAAGAGATTTAGAGAATCCCTGAAAAAATCCTATGAGAATATGAACCCCTGGACACATAGTTTGGTGAGATTACCTTAGGTCCCATGTTGGAGGCTGGACAGAGATGGGCGGGGCTATGCAGGTCTCTGTTCTTGGGACACAGAAAATAGCTGCGGTTGGTGTTTCTTCACTGGACATGGGGCTCCTCTCTGGCTCTCCCCGGTCTTCTTTCTCCACTGATTGGATCCAGGGCTCCAACTGATTTGCTGTAACAGGTGATGGTGTGGGTCAGGCCCCAGGCGATGAGAATCAGCTAGATTTGGCAGACTTTTCTCAGGAGAGTCCTGTGAACAGCAGACGATTTTGCATGCCCGTGCAGCTTGAATCTCTTGGCGGTGGGGGCTTGCAATCTCCTTCAGAGCGGGTCCCCGATGCATGAACCCAAGTCTCCCCTCAGATGGACTTTCACTTTCCCACCAGCACATGCCTACTCACGCAGAGAGTCTTTATGGACACTTGCTTTTGTGGAGACTCTCACAGTCCAACTTGTCCAGTTGCCATCTTGACTGAAACCCCCAAGACATTTTCAAAGTGAATCATACTCTGAAAATCACAAGTGTAAATATCAAGGGATGATGTCCTCTGTGGAATATATAACATCTCTGATTTTTTTTCTCCAGAATATTTTAACAGATTCATCTCCTAAACCTACAGAGACATGTTTCTTAAGTCAACAGTTATTCTGTATATATATAAAAAAAAAAAAAAAACAAGAAGACTACATGTGCTTCCACATAGTCAGTATAACAAAGAACTGTGTAGCAGATTCCCTGCAGGAAACATCCCAAGTATAAGTGTATTTTCTAGTACTACCATAACACAGAACCACTGAATGATGGCTTAAACAATAGAACTTTATTTTTCTATAGTTCTGAAATCTAGAAGTCTGAGATAAAAATGTTAACAGACTGCTTCTTTCTAGGCCACCCTTCTTGTCTTATAGATGCTTGTCCTCTCCTATGTCATCACGTGGTCTTCCCTCTGTTCTTATTTGGGTATTAATTCCTTTTCTTATAAGGTTATCAGTCAAATTAGATTAGTGTCCACTCTAATACCTCATTTTAAATTAATTATTTCTTTAAAGACTCTTCATATATAAGATCACATTCTGAGGTACTTGAGACCTCAACATATAAATTCAGAATAGGGATGTGTGCAAGATACAACCAATGACAATGAACAAGAAAAGCTTGAAGAAGAAATTGAGCTGAACAATTCAGCTCTTAAGAAATAATAAATTCTCACTGTAAACAATTTAGAAAAATCAAAGGTTTTATAAAAAGAGAAAATAATCTTATTTATTTCTATCATTATAATTTTTAAAATGAAATACGTTACAGTATTACTGTATTGTTAATATTATTTGCATCTTTTTTTAACTTTCTATTATTATGAAAGGTTTTCATTTTAGTATTAAAGTATTGTATTTTAATTAGAACATATTATGTTGGTGGGGTGATGGGTCACACTTGGCTTTGCTATGGTGTCCAATTTTTGGTCAAACATTAATCTTTATATTTCTATGAATGTAAATTTTATATGTGGTCCAAATTATTGCATGTTTAGTAAATCAGATTAGCCTTCACAATAGTTTGGGCCTTATCCAATGTGTTGAAGGCTTTAAGAAGATACAAAAGTTCTGGGGAAAAGAAGGAGGAACTGTACCCTAACTGCTTCTAGACCTGAGTACAACCTCAATACTTGCCTGGGTCTCCAGCCTGAAAGTCTGCCTTGCAGATTTTGAACTTGCCAGTCTATAATTACACAGGCCAGTTTCTCAAAATTTCTCTCTCATTCTCATTCTAAACACACACACACGCACACACACACACAAACTCTCTCTCTCTCTCCCTCTCATACAAACACACATACACACTCATCTTATTGGTTCTGCTACTTTAGAGAACTCAGACTAAAATCATAATTTTTTTTATAATCAATATTTTTTATTATGATATTGTGGGGTACAATTAAGGGTTAGGTATACAAATATGCTTCGTTAAGTCACCCTTGTTGATAAGAGGTGCCTCCCCATTCCCAGACAGATATTTACTACCCTTAATCCCATCTCCCTACCCCTCCCCCCTCCAATAGTTTCCCACCTCTGTCAGTCATTTTCTTGTGGTAGTACGTTGGATGATCAAGGTCCACTATATGAGTGAGAACATGTGATACTCAGTTCTTTGTTTCTGTGAGAGGTCACTCAGCATTATAGATTCTAGTTCCATCCAGGTTGCTGCGAAATTCATGATTTTGTTCTTTTTTATGGCTGTGTAGTATTCCATCGTGTATATGTACCACATTTTTTTAATCCAGTCCTCTTTTGATGGACTGCAAGGTTGCTTCCAGGTTCTTGCTATTGTGAACAATGCTGCGATAAACATAGGTGTACAGGTATCTTTTTTACAGAGTGATTTGAGTTCATCAGGGTATATTCCCAGTAGGGGGATTGTGGGATCATATGGGAGGTTGATATTTAGAACTTTTAGGAATCGCCACACTGCTTTCCACAGAGGTTGCAATAGTTTACACTCCCACCAACAGTGTTGAAGAGTTCCCTTTTCGACACACCCTCTCCAGGAACTGTTATTTTTTGAGTTACTGATAATTACCATTCTGACTAGAGTTAGGTGGTATCTCAGTGTGGTATTGATTTGCATCTCTCTGATGATTAGTGAGATTGAACATTTCTTCATGTATCTGTTGGCTGCTCAGATGTCTTCCTTTGAGAAATATCTGTTCATAACTTTTGCCCATTTTATAATGGGGTTGTTTGTTTTTTTCTTTTCTGCACGTTTGAGTTCCTTGTAGATCCAAGATGTTAAGCCTTTGTTGGACCTGGAGTTGACAAATCCTTTTTTCCAGGCTGGGGGCTGTCTCCCTGCTCTCTTGATGGTTTCTTTGGCTTTGCAGAAGCTTGTCAGTTTAATGAGATCCCACTTGTCTATCTTATCTCTTATGGCCTGTGGGTTTTGGGTTTTATTCAGGAATTGGATGCCAGTTTCCATAAGGGTATGTACTTCATTTTCTAAGGTTCTTATGGTTTGAGGTTTTACATTTAGGTCTCTGATCCATTTGGAGTTAATTTTTGTGTATGGGGATAGATAGGGGTCCTGTTTCAATCTTCTGCATGTGGTCAGCCAGTTTTCCCAGCACCATTT
>CAUYQG010090980.1:0-13818 GCA_963574415.1 Tarsius wallacei | reverse complement strand
GTTTTAGTTATTTCATATTAGGATGACCTTACTTCTTTCTCTTGCCTTATAGCTCTAGCTAGAATTTTAGAACTATATTGAAAAAGACTGAGAGTGGGCATTCTTTTCTTGAATCTGTTCTTAGAAAAAGGCTTTTATCTTCCTCTCTTTTTTTTTTTTTTTTTTGAGTTGGCGTCTCACTCCGTAGCCCATACTGGAGTGTAGTGGCCGCTTCTGGCCACCGCAGCCTCAACCTGCTGGGCTCCGGCAATCCTTCCACCTCAGCCTTCCAAGTAGCTGGAACTACAGGCGCGCGCTACCACTCCCGGCTGATTTTTTGATTTATTGTAGAGATGAGGTTTCGCCTGCCCAGGCGGGTCTCGAACCGACGGGCTCAGGCAATCCACTCACCTCAGCCTCCCAAGGCGCGGGATTACAGGCTGAGCCACCGAGCCCGGCTTTATCTTTCTCTTATTGAGTATGTTATTAGCTGTGAGTTTGCTATATATGGTCTTTATTGTTTAGGTACATTTTCTCTATACCTGATATGTTAAGAGTTTTATTGGAAGAAGTGTTGAATTTTTGCAAATACTTTTTTCCACTCCTATTGGAATTATCATATGGTTTTTGCCTCTTATTTTGTAAGTGTGGTGTATTACATTTATTGATTGGATATGTCAAACCATCCTTGCAATGTGGGGATAAATCCTACTTGATAATGATGAATGAATATTTTACATATTTTTTAAATTTGGCTTTAAAGCATTTTGTTGAGGATTTCTGAAAATGTGTTCATCAGGAATAGTGTAATGTCTTTTTTGTGCTTTGTTATTTGCTTTGGTAAATGTGAAGTTATGTCTTGTGAACTGGAGTTGTGCTTTATATTTGGTTATCTGCCTTCTTGTTGCTGATATATAGAAATGCAGCTGTCTTTTGCACATTGATTTTGTAGTGTTAGACTTTAACAAAGTCATACATCAGTGTGAGGAGGCTTTTGACAGACTCCTTAGGTTTTTCAGGGTATAAAATCATATCATCCACAAGGAGAGATGGCTTAACTTCCTCTTTTCCTATTTGGATAATTCTGATTTTCTTTTCTTACCTGATTGCTCTGACTAGGACTTCCAGCACTATGTGAACAAGAGGTGTGAGAGTGGACATCCTTGTCTTGTTTCTGTTCTTAGGAAAAATACTTCCAGTTTTTGCCCATTAAGTATGATGTTGGTTGCAAGTTTGTCACAGATGGCTGTTACTATTTTGAGGAATGTTCCTTTGATGCCTAGGTGTTTGAGGTTTATATCAAGATTAAATGTTGGATTTGATTGAATTCTTTTGCTGCATCTAATGAAATAATTATGTGCTTCTTGGTTTTACATATGTGAATGTGCAGAATATGTTTAAAGTCTTGTGAATGTTGAACCAGCCTTGTATCCCTTGAAGCCAACCTGGTCAGGGTGGATGATATTTGAGATGTGTTGTTGGATCCAATTTGCTAGAATCTTGTTGAGAATTTTTGTGTTTATGTTCATCAAGGAGATATCTTTGGATTTGATTGAATTCTTTTGCTGCATCTAATGAAATAATTATGTGCTTCTTGGTTTCACATATGTGAATGTGCAGAATTATGTTTAAAGTCTTGTGAATGTTGAACCAGCCTTGTAACCCTTGGGTCTTTAACAGGTTTGGGTATCAATATAATGTTAGTGTCATAAAATGAGTTGGGGAGAATTCCATCATTTTTTATTGCCTGGAATATTTTGATAAGATTAGTATTATCTCCTCCTTATATGCCATGTAGAATTCAGCGGGGAAACCATCTGATTCATGGCTTTTTTTGGGAGGGAGAGTTTTTCTAATTAAGTCAATTTCCTGAGTTGTTATTGGTCTATTTAGAGTTTTAATTTCTTCTTGCTTCAACCTTGGGAGGTTGTGTGATGTCAGAAAGTCCTCTCTTTCTTTTAGATTTTTCTAGTTTATTTGCATTCAAGTGTTCATAGTAATCTCTGATAATCTTTTGAATTTCTTCAAGGTCAGTTGTGACTTCACATTTTGCATTTAAAAGTGTGTTTATTTGGTCTTTTTCTATTTTTTTTTTTTTTTTTTTTAGTCAACCTGGTCAGGGGGCTATCAGTCTTATATATTCTTCCAAAGCTTACTGTCTTGCTGTTCCTTTCTATGATATTTTTGTCTTCTTTACCTTGCAATAATGATTTGATCTTGGTGATCTGGATTATTCTGCTGAAGTTAGGATTTAGATGAGCTTGCCTTTCCAGCTACCTTAGGTGTGACATTAGGCTGTTTACTTGTGATCATTTTTCTTGGTGTGTGTGCACAATGCTATGGATTTTTCTCTAAACACTGCTCTCATGACATCCCAGAGATTGTGATAAGATATGTCTTTGTTTTCATTTTTTTCCAGGAATCTTTGTTATTTCTGTGTTGATTTCTGTGTTGACCCAGAAGTTGTTTAGCAGCATGTTGTAAAGTGTTTGTGCCTTTGTGTGTTTTGAATGGATCTGGTTGGTAGCGATATTTATTTTTATTCCACTGTGATCTGAGAAGATGCATGGTATTATTTTGAACTTTGTTCATTATTGACTTATTTCCAAAAATGTGGTAGATCTTGGAGTATGTTCCATATTTTGATGGGTAGAAAGTGTATTCTGTAGATGTTAGGTAGAGTGTTCTGTAGATTCTATTAAATTCATTTGATTGAGTGTCCAGTTAAGGTTCTGGATATCCTTGTTGGTTTTTTGATAATACATCTAGAACTGTTAGTGGGGTATTTAAGTTAAAGATTGGATCCCAGTTTCTTCCAATTTTTAGTGTTTCTGCAGCTAAGTCTGGAGCAATTCTTTTGGTTCTTCCTCAGTAGATAGTCTGACCTTTCTCTCTTGCTGTCTTTAGGACTTTTGCTTTCATGCTTGGTTTGAAAGGTGGATTACTTTGTATCTTGGGGATGGTTTCTCATGTGATACCTTGTAAAAGTTCTCTGACTCTCTTGTGCCTGAAGGATTGCATTTCTAGCAAGATGTGAGAAGTTTTCTTGGATGACCATGTAGAATGTTTGTTCCATGTTGTTCCCAGTTTCCCTTTCTGCTTCAGGGATATCAATTAGGAATAGATTTGGCTTCCTGACATAGTCCCATATCTCTCAGAGGCTTTGCTCCTTCTTTTTGCATTTTGTTTTCCTATTTATTTATTTATTGACAAGCTGGGTTAATTTCATGCTTTGGTCTTCAAACTCTGAGATCCTTTCTTTTTCCTGGTTGATACTACTTCCTATGCTTGTTACTATGTTTTTAATTTCCAGGATGGTGTTTTTCATTTCCACTTTCAGAATGGGCTTTTCTGAAATTGGCCCACTCCACTTTTACTTTCCGTATGGATTTGGTGAGTTTCGCTTCCAGTTTCTCCTGGTTCTCTCTGTTCATTTCAGCTATCCAATTTCTGATTTCTGTGGCTGTTATCTTGGTCAGGTCGTTCAGGGGGTATTCCATGATTTGTGCTCTAATAGCTGCTTTTGGGGATGTTGTTTCTTTAGTATTTTGAGTTACCTATTTGTTTGTTGTTGTTAACTTTTCATTTGTGACAGGCTTCACTTCCCTCTGTGTAATTCCTTTTGATTTTCCTGCTCTAAAGCTAGTCACTGATCCTTTGTTCTAGGGCCCTTTCTGTGGTTCAGTATTTGTCACCCATTGAGAGAGGGAAGGGCACTCACTTCTGCACCATGCTTCACCCTGTGGCAGATTTCTCAGCTGTAGCAGCCCCTGCTGCCAGGACTCTGAGGATGAGGAATAGGCACCCCCTTCTGCAGTCTGGTTTGTAACCCAGAAGCCTTTCCACTGAGAAAGCCTTTGGGTGTCTTTTATGTCACACCCTTCCTGTTTGGGTCTACACTCTACTTATGAACATGACTGCTTTCCAGACCATCAAGGAGATGGGAGAGGATCCATCCTTTAGGCTTGCAGGGCTTGGAGATGATTCTCCCTCATCCAGGTGGGAATATAGGCCAGATGCCAGCAAGGTTTGCTGTGCGGGTGGGCCTTCCCTGCTTGTGAGTCACTGCCTGGCTTTGCTGGCAGAAGCCATGTCCATGGATGCTGACCCAGTGCAGTTTTTTTCCCCCATCATACTTGGGGTCCAGTTGCCTGCTGTGGTGACCTGATCAAGACTCCTCCTATGTGAGACTGAAGACTTATGCATGTCTGGAAAGGGGTTTACAAACTCAAAGCATCTTCAGTACACTCACCTCTTCTCATTCACTAGACTGGGCTTCAGTTCCTCTCTTCTAGAACTTTTATAAGAAAAATTAGAGGTCTTCCTAAATTATCCTCAGCATTTCCTAACCTCTTCCTTTGTTCTATCTAATCTTCTGTTTATTCATCCACTGAGATTTTACATTAAAAGTTTTATTTTGGACCTTAAAAAGTTATTTTTAAGAGGATTACTATCAAACCATTATACTTGCAGAATTAATATTTTTGCAAAATGCTTATTATACTATAATTTTTAAGTGTTTAAAACAATGGCTTCCATGCCTACAAAATGTAGCACACAATTTTCTACTTATCATTACCCACTGCACAATAGAATCAATAGCTTGTTATTTTCTAAATAATTATTTAGGCTTTGTGAACTTACAATGTACTAGAGAAGAGAAGAGGTTGTCAAATGTCATCTCACCTCAAATATAATTTTGTGTTTTTATTTCATTGAGCTATAGTTAAAGTACATTGAATTTCACTTGTTGAAGGTACACAATTGATTCTGCTTTGATATATATTGTGAAATTGATACCACAATCAAGATAAACATTTCCATCACTCTCCAAAAATTTCTTTATGACACATTATAATTCACTCCTTTGTCAACTCCTGTCCTAAAGAAACCACTTATGTTCTTTCCATTCTTATAAATTCATTTGTATTTTTAAAAATTTTATGAAATATTGACACCTTGTATGTTTATTTACCTGCTTATTTTGATTAATATAATGATTTTAAAATTTACTTATGTTTCTTTATGTAACAGTTGCTAAATCCTTTGTTTTTGGTAATATTTCAGTGTAAAGACATATCACAGTTAATCCATTCATTCATTAAAAACATTTAGTTTCTTTTCCCAGTTTATGGATATTACAAGTTATTCTGTGTATACCTGGAATTTATTAAACTCTTCTTAAAATATTTTTCTTGCAGCAAATTGCTGACTATTATCCAACGTTTTTAAAAGCTACTAAAATATTTTCCCAAGCATATGATTCATTTGCTTTTTTATCAACAGTGTGGGATTCCAGTTTCTCTACACCCTCACCAATATTTACTAAATTCCTTTATTAGTTATAGTAACTTCTTTGTAGATTCCTTAGAATAACCTACCCAGCCAAGCTAATCTTCATCCGTGAGAGAGAATTAAAATCTTTCCCAGATAGCCTATACAAATAATCATGTCATGAGAAAATAAAAAAAATGCTAATTGTGTTTTCTATATTATTTATTTAGCCTCATTAAAATACCTGGACTATCCAAGTGTTTTTTTTTTAGTATAAATGGTAAAAGCAGAAACCTTAAGTTCCCAATATCAAGGGAAAAGTATTTAGTCTTTCATCATTAAATACAACATTAGATGTAGAGTTTTGACAGATACGTTTTATTAGGCTAAGGAAGTTCTTTTCTATTTGGGTATACTTGGTACTGTGAATAAGACATTGTAAACTGCCTAGATTTTATTGTCTTTCTTTAGAAAGTATTTAGCTGTTTTGAAGACAGTTAGTTGTGGACCATCTTGATAACTTTGAAATTTGTTTTTAAACTTTTGTTAGGGTCTGCCTTGAATATGTAGGACTAGTTTAATGTTCCTAAAAAGCATAACCTTTCCAGAGCCTCCACCAAATGCCCAGAATCCATCAAATCTCTCTACTCTGCCTGAGTAGAACTTGAATATTTGCTAATATTTTGTATTCTTGTGTGATATTATTTTACAGCAGTCTGATAGTTCTTTGCTTTGTCTTGCATATTTAACCTATGTCCATGCTACTTAGCAACAGGCTCAAGTGGACACCTACATATGCCGATTTCTGAACTCTTATTTTGAAGGACTACTTCCTCTTCACAATCTTCCTTCCAAATTGCGGGGTCTCAACTTGCTGAACTGTTAATTCAGTCTCCTCAACTCAGCACAGATATTGTGTTTTGCTTGGTTTCTCCCCTCCTTGTGGCAGGTTTCTAAAATTGCATCCAGGCAGAAAGCCAGGGTAATAAAGTAATCACCACTTTTGTTTCCATTTCTCACTTATTGACCAGTTTCTAAATATAGCTGTTTCATGAATTTTTCTTTTTTTTGATGTTTTTGTTGTTTACATTGGGAGGACAATTCCTTCACCAATTAAATCATGAGAAATAGAACAAAACTCCCTTTTATCTTTTTATAAAATGTAAAATTTTGCTCAATTAATGCTCTCCTATTTTCTTTGCTTAAGTAGTTTTTATTTCTCTCCTACAATTTTAATAAGTTCATCATGGAGGTTGGCCAATATCTGTGTAGACTGCCATTTTGAATAAATTATCTTAATATAATGTTGTGTTAGAGTAATTATGAGGAATATATTTTGAAAAAGGGTTACTACTCATGTTAACTGCAACAGAATTTGGTTAACAAGATGTATCTTAGAAATTTCGGTTACTACCTGAAATTATGAAGTGTATTGTCTTCCATAGCACCTGGTATAGCAATTTTCAAATACCAGATTACAGTATGTATCTAGATGCTAATCTCCTAGGCATGTGATAACCATGATCTCATCCAATACATGTGCAAATTAGTGTTTGTATTTCAAAAAATATCACTGCCTAATATCTAAAAAAAAATTTAGATTCATAGGATGCAAGAAAAATCTGAAAAGAAGTAATTGACCCCCTTCAGTCCCATATATGTCTATATAACTCAGACAAAAAATAGACCTAGCTTGACTTACTCTATTTCTATCATTAAGCCACAGAAAGATTTTATCAATTCATTTCTCAGTACCCGAATATCACTTCATGTAAGTCACAAGAGAGTTCTATAAATGGAAGTATTCTAACATATTTAAGAGATTAATCCTACAGAATAGAATGTTTTGACAGGACTCTGATCTCCCGCAGGCAAAGCTCTAGAGACATTTTCTTTCAAAGTAGCAAACCATTATCTTGTCTCAGTATTCTCGTACTAATGACAATTTTTTTGTCATGTTAAATGATTGAAAAATAAATATGGCAAAAAAAGAAGTACTCTGGGCTGGCCAACCAGATGACTATAATCACTTGGAGGCAAGGTCAGGGAAATGAAAGAGATTTTGTGCTTTTATTTGAAGACTCTTAATTCCTGCAGCAATCATGAGATTTCCTAAAAACAGACTACTCGTCCCCAAAAGTGAAAATATGTACTCCACAGAGCGAGTTATTGGGTTCTGGATTCTGTCACAATGTGTCTAATATTATTGAGACACACTATAGGCACGTGAAAGGGGCCTGTGAGCCTGAACCACATAGCATTATTTCACCTATGGTTTAGGCTAGTGTTGTCTTGAATATAAAAGTACAAATCCCATGGAAAAAAAAAGAAAACATAATCTCATTCAGAGACATAGTTTGTTTCAGGGTTGTTCTGTATAAAAAAGCTTCCAGAATTACAAATTGCATCAAATTCTACTAAGAAGAAGCCAACATGCGAATATCTGGGAAACTTTCCTTAGATTTTGCTTTCTGCCTTCCCTGCACCAATGTCCTATTGATTGAGTGTAATGTTCTAATACTTATAGCACCATGAATTGGTGACAGTACCTGCTTACATGATACTGACATATTTCATTATAAATTGTTTGAATATGGGGGCTAAACCTTCACCATCTTTTTATTCTAAATGCTTAGCAGAGTGCTTGCACATAGTTGAAACTGCAAATGTTAGTTCATTTATTACTTCTCTAAAAAAGATGATCACCTCTAACTAGTAAATAAGTTTTCATTATATACTCCTAGCATACATTACATTACATACCTTACAAAGATTTAAAAGGCAATTTACCAGATGTTTCAAAGAGCCTTTAGAAGAGAATGAGGACACCATTAAGACTTTGTCAGCAAAAATTGTCGGGTCTGGGTAGAGAAAGAGAGAAAGTTACTACTGCCATGACCTAATCAAGAAAACAAATGAATTTTAGTTTTTCTTTCTCCAGTTCAAGAGTTAATCAGGCCTGACCCTGCTTAGTTCCTAAGATCAGAGAAGATCGGGTGCACTAAAGATGGTGTGGCTATAGAAAAGTTTCTATTTCTTAGTTTGTTTTTATTAGTATTATCATATATTTGTTTGCTTTCTAAATGTTTAGGAATAAGAGAAGATTAAATACACAAGACATAATCAAATAATCACTCTGCTATAAAGTAGAACTTCATCATCTCCGATTTAATGTATGTTAGAATGGGTTTTCTTAACCTTTGGATTTTTTATTTGCAAAAACTAAACATAAGGCTTAGATATTACTGAAAGATGATGAATAAAACACAAAAGTGGCCAAGGCAACTTTTTAAAAAGATAAAAGATGCCCAATTTGCAATCTCTAGTGAGTAATGCTAATGACTTTTAAGTATTGCCTAAAATTATATATTATTTAGTTGACTTTATGAAGTATGACTGAAATCCTAGGAGACTTGAAAAATCTCCAGTGAAGTATTTATATACAAAAAGTGCAAATTCATACTCTTCAAGTGCAATTTTAAATTTTAGAGTAGTGTTGAGTGAGTGGGCAGAATAAAATGATGACAAAACTTATGAGTCAGATATTTTCAGAAGTATGCTTTTTAATATGTATTTTTTTATAATATCAATGATAATGATGATAATAACAAATAGTCCTCAAGTTCCAATCATGTACTAGGTACTATACTAAGTACTGCATATGCTTTAATGCATCTGAGACTCATAGCCCTATGAAATAGATTTATTATCCTTTCCATTATATAAATGAATGAAATATTTATAGTTTTTTCTATTAACTTGGTCTCTTTGATGCAAACCTAACCAGGATGCAGTCCTGCCATATCTGAATTTCTTTTTGGAGAAGAAAGATTATTTCGCACTCTAAATTAAAAAATATATATATACTGGCCGGACTTGGTGGCTCAGCCTGTAATCCCTTGCCTTGGGAGGCTGAGGTGAGTAGAATGCCTGAGCCCGCAGGTTCGAGACCCGGCTGGGCAACTTGGTGAGACCTCATCTCTACAATAATTCAAAAAATCAGCCAGGTGTGGTAGCACGCACCTGTAGTTCCAGCTACTTGGAAGGCTGAGGCAGAAGGACTGCCGGAGCCCAGCAGGTCGAGGCTGCGGTGACTGGAAGTGGCCACTGCACTCCAGTCGGGGTGACAGAGTGAGACTCCAACTCAAAAAAAAAAAAACTTAAGTCACACGTTGTACAAAACAGGAATTCAGCTTTTATAGTGTATTTTTGCACAGATGCAACTAGTCTTAAATTAGAAAACTTTAGGCTTGCAAAAAATAATGCTTTCTACTAATATAAATTCCTCATTTTACAAATTAAGAAAGTAAAAATTAAATATTATCAATAATTCAAGCTAGGTGTTTGATAGCCATGTCAGCCAAGGCTACTTTTCACCAATGAACTCTCTGTTTTTCTGCAAATGGTCAGATAGATTCTGTGAATCTACTTAGCTCTCAAAAAAAAATTAATAATTATTAATTTAAGAAAACAATAATTTATAGAACATGTTCAATATCAGTAAATGTGAATGTGCCAAATTAAAAAAATTATTAATTCATATATGCATTGCATCACATCTATTACTAATTGTTTATGGTTTGATAAGCCCTCTGTTATATACTAGAAAAAGAGGATGATACCTGGCATTATAAAAAATTTGCAGTGAATCTTAGACGAATGTAAAATAAAGACAGAATTTCTGCCTTTAAGAATATCCAGGCAGATGTGTAAACTTACAATAGAAGCAAAATAAATGTCAATAAATTAAAATAAGAATATTATTGAACTAATGAAGGAAAAAATCTGAATGTGAGCAAGTTAAAATAGTCACAAAAGGAGAGGTGTATAAAAAATTTTTACACAAAAGTAGAATTGGTTAGTCAAGGAGTGCTAGACAACCAATAAGAATACTATAAAATTGACATTTTTATGTTTTCTTTTTGGAGAAGCTACAAAGCATAAAATATTGTAGAAGAAGTATCTTGAACTCTTAGGCTGCAGGATGACAACATAGAGACAAAATGACATAATGCCATGTGATATGTTTTAAATGCTAGTGCTGTTTAATAGAATGGTGAATATATGGATCACCATGACTTAGAAAGACTTTGCTGAAAGGAATTAAATAGTAGTTTTATAGAAGGAATGGTCTTATGAATGAGTTGAAGGAATAGCTATTTCTTGGGAAAGGAAAATGAAGGACAAAATATCAAGACTTATTAAATGAAAAGTTATCTCATGTTGTTAATTGGGCTCAGACCTATTTAAAAATGTGCCATGCAACTGTGTACCACTATGTAAATATATATCTTTCTACTTGAAGCAAATGTAAATTAAAATAAATATGCTTATCTCAAAGGGGATGATCAAAAGATGACCAATCTGTAACATATAAGAACAATTTGCAAATACACTAATTTGAATTTTCTTACTTTTCATCTATCCAAACTGATCATTTTATTATGTAATTTTTATTAATACAAATAAAGTTTATCAATAATTCATTTGTTTGAGTTTTTACTGCCTTCCATTCCACATAAGAGAGCCTTAGGTTCATTCAACATTTTCCCTTATTTAAGATGTTCATTCTTTAATAAGAGTATAAATAAAATTTTGATTAGAGAATTTGCTAAATTAATAATGAAGATGGTTTGATGCTTTCATGGATGTATGCTTATCTCCAAACACATTAAGCTGTATACATTAAATATCTACAAGTATTTTTTATGTCAGTCATACTTCAATAAAGTGACTAAAAATAATTTGTTAATTTTCCTCTGCTACAGAGATCAAATTGTTTAGCTTCCAGCCAAAAATATATAATAAAAACTAAAAATGCAATACACTATCACTCATAAAAGTATACATTAATTCACAAGTATATGCATATTTCAAAAAAACTCCTAATTATTTAAGCATTAAAATATCAATGATGGAAATATTTCATCGCGATCTTAGCTCATATGATGCTGATATAATCATATCAGCTGATATAGGTGCTTAGGCCAGGGTCGGTGGGTGGCTCAGCCTGTAATCCCAGCACTTTGGGAGACAGAGGCGAATGGATTACCTCTGCCTGTGGGTTCGAGACCAGCCCCGGCAACTTGGTGAGACCTTGTCTCTACAATAAAAATAAAAAATAGCCGGGCATGATAGCGTGCCTCTGAAGTTATGGCTACTCAGAAGGCTGAGGTGGAAGGATCGCCGGAGCCCAGTAGGTCGACGCTGGGGTGGCCATGAGCGTGCATGCCACTGGCACTCTAGCCTGGGCAAAGGAGTGAGACTCCAGCAAAAAAAAAAAAAAAAAAAAATGAATAGGTGCTTAGTAAAATTTCACTATTGACTTAGTTATAGTTGGAAACTGGATAATGTGTAGATTGATTGGCAAATTTCTGAAAATAAAGCCAAATAAGATGGGAGTGCCATTCCTAATAAAACACACACGAGGCAGGCAGCTATAAGTCCCACAAGGGGGGCAAATCTCATTCCAGTTAATTGATGGGGTATAAATGTTGAGCAAAAGATTAAAACACTATCACCATTAGGAACAAAATAGCAGTTGTTAGCACAAACCAAATACAGAAGAAGAAATTCAACACTGATTAGGTAGCAAAACATGAATAGAAGTTCCTTTCCTTTGGAATTATTATCCAGAATGTCAGATGATTTAGTGAATGAGAAGAAAAGTTCTGCAGTTAATGCCATATATGCTGTATTAGACGCAATTGAATAAGTTGAATGTGTTCAACTGTATTCTATTGAAACGGGATAGTAATTTTCTGAAGTTGAATATATTCATGAAACATGAGTATATTTCATTCTACATTAACACTTATTACCTGTCACTTCTACAGCAGAAAAAGGAACTGGCTCTAACAGTTTGGAATTCATATTCTCCATAGATTTTTAAACTTCTTTCAGTTTGACTTAGTATTTTTATTTTTTATGTCTTTAAAGCTAACCACACTTTTTACTTGCTTATAATAATGTGTGAGCATTATTGCTTACCTGCAATTAGTTGCACATTCCCATGTATTTGATTGACCCAGTAGTCTACTAATAAGTGAAAAATTTTTTTAAATTTTTTTAATCATCATAGATTAGCTAAAAAAGTAGGAATATAACCTTCTTCCCATATCCTTATTTCCTTTTCTTTTTTCCTGTCATAAAACTCAAGAGAAGATTTATAATAGAGTAGTTAATCACATGATCATTGGAATTATTCAACAGTTGTTCAAAGTATAGCCCTGCTACTCTGCCACAATTAGACATTTAGATTTTCTAAATTTAAGTTTACTCATTTTCAACACAATGGTAATATTCTTTACACATTTGGTTAATGTAAGTATATCCCTGACTTCTATAATAGGGGCAAGATTTTGCCATGTTGTCCTAGGAAGATATTGTGCACCAAAATGAGAAATTTCAAGTGAGATCAAGAAAGACTGAAAAAATCTACCTCAATTACTTATTGCACTAAGAATATTCAATTGAACATTTCTAGTAATCAAAAATAACTTTGCATTTTAAAAAGAATTAATATGTCTTGTATATGTACACTCTTACTTTAAGTTAAGCATTGTTAGTGGTCTTTGAAATAGTGGTGAAAAAATTACTGATAATCATTCTGGTTTGAAAGCAGAAATGACTAATTTAGAAAACGACCAAACTCTAAACAACTGCTAGATGTCTAGCTCTTCACCAGTCAGCTTAGTTTTAGTTTTCTCTGCTTTCTAAATAAATTCTAAATAAAACCAAAGACTAATACTTTTGGAGACATGTCCCCCTCAATACTTGTATCAGTATTCGACCAGAATCTTCTGTTTAATTGACAGTAGAGTCTCCAAACCCAAATGCTTCTGTGAGCTAGCAGTTAGGGTAAATAAAAAAAAATAGGTGCATGGGAACAGAGCTATATAAAATGAATGAACAGAGCAAATTTTAAAGAGGTAGCAAAAACTTATTTTTCAAACTTTATTTATTTACTTATCTATATATCTATTTATTTATTTATTTTGAGTTGGAACCTCACTGTTGTCACCCAGGCTGGAGTGCAGTGTCACACTAACGGCCACCTCAGCCTCGACCTGCTGGTCTTGGGTGATCCTTCTGCCTCTGCCTTCCAAGTAGTGGGAACTACAGATGTGCGCCACCATATTGGCTAGTTTTTGTGATTTATTATAGAAAGGAGGTCTCACCAAGTTGTCCAGGCTGGTCTCTAACCCCTGAGCTCAGGCAGCCCTCTCAACTCAGCCTCCCAAAGTCCTGGGATTACAGGCTGAACCACCACACCCGGCCAGTTTTTAAGCTTTAGTGTTCATAAGTGCTCTGTGAAACTTAGTGAAATGAAGATTTTGATTCAATAGGTTTGAAGTTGGGTTGAGTCTCCGTTTCTTTTAAGTTCTCAGGTGCTGTTGCTGGTGGCGATCTGTGTACCACAAAGTAATAGTGAAATTGTTGGGTTTTAAAATTGTTGGATCATATCACCAACAAAGAGGGATAGCTTAACTTCCTCTTTTCCTATTTAGATATCCCTGATTTTCTTCTCTTGTCTGATTTCTCTAGCTAGGACTTCCAACACTA
>CAUYQG010090979.1:0-24273 GCA_963574415.1 Tarsius wallacei | reverse complement strand
CTGATTTTTTGATTTATTGTAGAGATGAGGTCTCACTTGCCCAGGCGGGTGTCGAACCCGCGGGCTCGGGCAATCCACTCACTTCAGCCTCCCAAGGCGCGGGATTACAGGCTGAGCCACTGAGCCCGGCATGGCCTCTTTTTTTTTTAGCTGGAGTCTCATTCCATCTCCCAGGCTGGAAGGCAGTGGCACGCTCCCGGCCACCGCAGCCTTGACCTGCTGGGCTCGCGATCCTTCCGCCTCAGCCTTCCGAGTGGCTGGAACGACAGGCGCCCGCTACCACGCTCGGCTGATTTTTTGATTTATTGTAGAGATGAGGTCTCGCCAAGTTGCCCAGGTGGGTCTCGAACCTGCAGGTTCAGGCAATCCACTCACCTCAGCCTCCCAAAGGCGCGGGATTACAGGTTGAGCCACCGAGCCCAGCTGGCAAACTTTTTCTGATTTCTATCTCCACAGATTAGTTTTACCTGTCCCTGAACTTTACACAAGTGGAATCATTCACTGTGTGCTGTGTGTACTTTGGGGGCTCTTTCCATTTAATGTATCCTTCAAATAGTCGATGATTTTTTAAAGTTTATTACATTAAACTAAAGTTTATTTTTTTAAAAATTTGGTAACAGTATGTTAAAAGGACAAATGAGAAACTGGAGTATATTAATGGTAGAGATCAAGGAACATGAGCCCTGACTCTGACTTCACATTTAACTGTTGAAAATGGAAATGAGAAGAGGTTGAAGTGATATGACACATTTCATATATTTGAATATCCATCATTTTGAAAGTTTTATAATTTTATTTTACTTTTTAAAAAAATGGACAGATATACTATGTATTTATTAGTACAATATGATAGTTTAAGGATATATACATTGTGGGGTGACTAAATAGAGTGAATACATTTCTTTACAATCCTTTACTTCGTTATCAGTTTTGTGGTTATTAATATCCAAAATATATGAGAAATTTGAACAACTCAATAAAAAGAAAACAAGTGACCTGTATTAACTGACTAAAATATGGGCAAAGTACTTGAACAGACATTTCTCAAAAAAGACATATAAATGGCCAACGGGTCTACTAAGAAATGCAAATTAAGACCACAATGAGATATCACCTCACACCTATTAGAATGGCTATTATAAAAAAGATAAAAAGTGTTCATGAGGATGTGGAGAAATGGAGCTTTCATACACTTTTTGTAAGAATGAAAATTAGTGCAGTCAGTATGTCAGATCCTGACAAAAATAAAAATTAAACTATCATATAATCCAGCAATTCCCTACTGGGAATATATTAAAAGGATATAAAATCACCATGTTGCAGTATATATTCCCTTATATATTGCAGTACTATTCACAGTAGCCTGCAGTAACCTAGTAGCCTGCATATGGAAACAGCCTGTTTCCATCAACAGGTGAATAGATAAATAAAATGTTATATATATATGAATGCTATTCAAGCCCCCTCCCCCCTCCGTGCGCGTGCGTGCGTGCGCACGCACACACACACACACACACACACACAGGAAATTCTATCATTAGAAGGGTGGCTACCAAAGACTGGGTGGTTGGAGGTAGGCTTTGGAAGATGTTGAACAAAGGATATAAAGATACAGTTAGACAGGAAGAATAAGTTTAAGAGATCTATTATGCAGCATGTTGGCTATAGTTAACAACATCCTGTATTACTGAAAATGCTGAGAGAGAATGTAAACTTCCCAAAATTGATAACCATGTGAAGTGATGCTGAAAATTAATAAAGCATTTCTTTCTGTCCCAAGATAGGTTTGTGAACAAGGGCAATGGTTGCTTTAGTGGTTGAAATGCAGATGAAGATCCTTTTCTTTCAGTGTTCTTCAAGAGATCTTGAATATAAAGAATCAACAAGGAATAGAGGAAAAAAATGTTAAATGTAGTGTCAAGAGGCTTAGATCATAAGCTTAATAAATATAAATTTATATGTTTGAGGATCAGTTACCTTATCATAACAATATATGACTTGCATATGGGTTATTAGGAAGTCTGAATTAAAAAATGTAATCAATATGTCTGAAACATGATGGTATTTCTTAGTAATAATATTATATGCATGTGATTCAGCTTTTTAATGGGCACATATCAATGAAATATTAAGCTGTGCTTTAACATTTTAAGAACATAATTTTATTACATTTAAAATAGTAGCTAAACTTATTTAATCTACACTCTTATATTCCCAAAAATCACTGTAATATGAATTCAGATAGTTGACATGTAAAAAATTGCAACCTCTCTAGTTGAATACAGTTCTGTAAATGCTCATCTCCTTTAACTGATGTTCATTCATGCAAGAAAAAATACTTCACACCAATCAAATTGCAGATGTAATAATGAAAAAGCAAAACTGTGTTGTGAGTTTTGAACACCTTTTAAATTTGACAGCAGTTACCTGACTAGAAAGAAAATAGACGGAATTATTTACAACTATAGAAATTGCTTCTAGGTTAAAATTGACATTTGAGTAGCCTACCTTTTGACAACCCCCCATTGGTAACAGCGCCACCATGTCACCGTAAATAACCCTGCTGGGATCAATTGTCATACTCCCAAGGGAAACTGCTGTCTATAACATCACAGAAAAGTTATGAGAGCAAAAGATGTTCTGCAAGAACATGAGGCTTTTCTAAGCATTAAACTAACAAAGCTTCAACTAAGTCGGCAGAGAAGGACACTGGGAAATTACACAGAACCTGCACATCAGCAAAACATCTTGGCAGGAAATGGCTGGACATTCAGAAGTGCAGTCACTGTCTTATTTATTTGCCACTCTTGGGAGCACTAATATGAAAGTGACTAATATGGTATAATAGTTCCCAGAACCAATTAATTAATCATAGCATGCCATTAATAGATACATTCCTTGGGGGAAATATTTCATGCTCAGAGAAATTAAGCCATTTTATTATGATAAAGTTTCCCCAGTCAAAAATGCTTTAAACTTACATTGTCAGACTGTTAACTAGGTGTGTATTTCCTAAACAATGAATTTATTTTCCTATTGTCTACAGGTGATTTCTGGAGAGAAATAATTTACGTGGTCATGGGGAGTGGAATAGGAGCATGGTTCTTTCTGTTTCTCTTGTACTTTGCATTAACTGTATATTGAGTGCATTGATCAACTTCCTGGATGAATAAAGTGGAATTCAGAAAGTGATTTACAAATTGTTGCAGAGCTGATAAAGAAACAATGTCATTTTGACAGCACAAGTCTCTGACTTGAAATCCTTTTAGACAACTTTGTTTTCTCTAGAGAGCATATTTATAATCAGAACTAAAATAATCGAGTTCTAAAACAATATAAGATATATTTGATTATATGATCAACTATATGACCATTAAATTACTCAGAGTGATATGTTTTATTAGTTTAACATTTTATGACTATATTGTGAATTATAGGTATTTTACATTTATTTTAATTGTATTTTCCAGTCGTGAGTATGACAAACAAAAGAGTTGTGTCCTCATCACAAAAAAAAAAAAAAAAACCTATGCGAGGTAATGCATATGTTCATTTGTTAGCTTTGGTTATCCCACAATGAATACATGCTTTAAAACATCATATTGTATATGATATAGTCATACAATTGTATCTGTCACCTAAAAGATTAAACTAATAACAATAATAATGAATTGTGGCTTAGACTAATATTCACTGATATTGAACAGAATGTTTATGCATTTCAGTGACTCAACTTATAAAAAAGCAACTGTTGCCTTTCTTAGCAATAGTTGCAGCATATTCATAGTCATCTCTGTTTGTCTCTATAATTAACCCTGAAGTAAATTTGCAAAGTTCCCTTCAACACTCAGAAGAATACTTCAAAGAAAAACTGAGATAAGAACTTTTGCTGAAAGCTTTATGAAGTTAACTGAGTTATTTGTGGAGACACTTCGTAGCACACAACCATGCAGCAATTTGAACTTAAGTACCATTCAAGTACCTCCTCCCTCAAAACATCTTTTTCTTCTTTGATCTGTTTCTCTAGGCTTCATCTGGTCTCCCATGGGAAGAATATATAATGATGATCAAATGGACTTAGGAGGGTGACAAACTAGTGTTGGCCCTGAGGTCATTATTTATTCTGGGTGAATGGTTTAACCTGTACTCATCCTGATGATAACCCTATCCCATAAGTTTTAAATGAGTATTAAATAAGATACCTATGATGTGTATAGCACAACATCTAGCTAACTGTACTGATTCTGATAATTGTGACTAAAAGTACCCTGAGACAGACAGAGTGGGAAAATTCTTAGTCCATAATATCTGCCATAATTTCCTCAAATAGTATGTAACATACAATATACTTAAAAATGAGCCTAAGACAAGATTTCTCAGGTTTATCTTCTGACCAATTTGATATATTTAAGTTCCTCTGCTATAGATATTATAGACAGCTTTATCAAGTAAGCATTCAAAATACTGGCTCAAATACTGTATTTCTCCTAAATCATTCTCCTGAGGTTACACTCATTCTTTCCCCCACTAGCATCTCAGAGAATACACTAGCTGCCTTAATTGTGTTTTAACTTAATTTTATCTGTCAAGGTGTTTTTGGTCAGTGCAATAACCCATAGCAGGTTTTAGCAGTCATTTATATCCACTCTCACTGGTTAGTAGATGTGGTTATGACAGGTGATTTTCTATGGGTAGCCTCATGCAGAATTTCTAGTTGCTTTATTTTTATTGTTAATCAGTGCTGATTCTGAAAATTCATGTATAATATTCTGTTAGATTTATAGGAAAGTTTATGTTGCCTTTATATGATATAATGTCTTATAAGAATAAAGAAAATAAACAGAAGACATCAATTTCCCCATTATAATTTTGTATTTGTTTTTAGCCAGCTCATGAAAGAATATGAAGTGTATATTATAATATGGCTTCAAATAATTTTTTAATCTTAGAAATCACTGTAAGTGCTCAAGAGAATAAAGTATCATAAATGCATTTTTGAAACTAGCATAGACTTTTTATTGAGACTATCAAGTATTGTAGTTCTAGTAATTCACAAAACACTTTTGAAAGAAGAATATTTAAATAATCTACATTTGTTTCAATGCTATATAGTGATCTTGATTCTGGCCTTTCTTAGTAATAGCATTAGAGAGTAAACATAATAGTAAAATATTCTAGTCTCATAAAACTTGTATTCTAGCGGATAAGAGGTGCAATAAACTATGCATTGGTAAAATATACAATATGTTAGATGGTTCTAAGGAGAAAAATAAAGCAGGGAAAAATAAAGAGAGCTTAGAAAAGCTTTTAGTATTATGATTAAGGAACGCATCACTTTGAGGAAGTGTTTGAACAAAGTGATGAGCAAGGTAAATTGGTGAGAAAAAGCACTGCCATCTATTGGAAATGGGCACAAGGAAGCAAGTCCAGAAAGTTCAAAAAACAAGTGTGCCATTGGAATGAATCATATGAAGGGAAAATCTTGAGTTAGGGCAGAAAGGTAATGATATATGGGCTGTGCCAGAATCTTATGAGTTATTGTAAGAAGTTGAATTTCACTATGAATAAGATGGAAAACAAGTGGAAAGTGCTGAGCAAAAGAATATCGTAAGTACCTTTTGGGGGTTGTTGTTTTTATTTTCTTTTTGCTTTATTTTGTTATAAGGATACTGAGTACAAGTCAGGATTAGGTGCGTATGCAATATATGTGCAGGTGAGGTTTTGGTCTCCAACTAATACTCATACTCCCTGGTTTAGGATTAGGTATGCTTTGTGTTGTTACATGCCACCCCCCCCACCCCCCCGCCCCGGCAGTGTCCCGCAACTTCTGATCACTCCCTTGTGCTTTTCTGATTAACGTTCAGGTCCCACTTATGAGTGAGAACATGTGGTCTTTGGTTATTTTTTTTCTGTGACAGATTGCTAATGTCTGCGAGTCCATTCAATTTGCTGAGAAGCACATGATTTTGTCCTTTTTTATGGCTGTGCAATATTCCTTTGTGTGTATGTACTACATGTTCATTATCTAATCTTCTTTTGATGGGAATAAGGGTTGGTTCCATGTTTTTGCTATTGAGAATAATGCAGCAATAAACATGCGTGTAAAGGTCTCTTTTTTGTGTAACAAATTGTGTTCCTTGGATAAATTCCTAGGAGAGGTATTGCTGAATTGTTTGGGAGGTCAATTTATAGTTCTTTCAGATATTGCTACATTATTTTCTATAGAAGTTGACTGGTTTGCACTCCCACCAACAGTGTAGACGCATCCCCTTTTATCTGCACCCATTTCAGCATCTACTATTTTTTTCTTTATTGATGATGGCTATCAAAAACAGGAACAAGACAGGGTTGCCCACTCTCATCACTCCTGTTCAACATAGTGCTGGAAGTCCTTGCTAGAGCAATCAGGCAACAGAAGGAAATAAGCGATATCCAGTTAGGGAAAGAGGAAGTTAAACTATCCTTCTTTGTGGATGATATAAACCTATACCTTGAAAACCTAAGAGCCTCTGCTGAAAACCATCTTGCATTGATAAATGACTTTGGTAAAGTTTTAGGGTACAAAATCAACATGCAAAAGACAGTGGCATTTCTATATACTGGTAACAAACAGGCAGAGAACCAAATAAAAAGCACATTAGCCCATTTACAATAGACACACACACAGACACACACACATAGACATACACACAACAAAAAACTGAAATATCTTGGTATCTTCCTAACCAGAAAAGTGAAAGACCTTTACAACAAAAACTACAAAGCTCTGTTCTAAGAAATCAAAGACCTAAATGTAAAACATCAAAGTATAAGAATCTTACAAAATGCAGGAGACACCCATATGGAAACTGGAGCTGGCAAGCAACCAATTCCTGATCAAAATTCCAGATGTCCATGCCATAAGAGATAAGATAGAAAAGTGGAACCTCATCAAACTGAAAAGCTTCTGCAAAGCAAAAAAAAAAAAAAAACATTAAAGGAGTGGGAACAGTCCACAGAATGGGGAAACAATATATTCCAACTGTATATCTGACAAAGGTCTAGCATCTAGGATCTACAAGGGACTCAAATATGACAAAAGAAAAAAAAAAAAGCCCTATCAAAAAGTAGGCAAAAGACAATTCTCAAAAGAAGAAACATGGGCAGCCAACAGATACATGAAAAATTGCTCAGCCTCACTCATCATCAGAGAAATGCAAATCAAAACCACATTGAGATACCACCTAACACCTGTAAGAATAGCCATCATTAATAAAACCAACAACAGCAGATGTTGGCAAGGATGAGGAGAAAAAGGAACACTTCTATATTGCTGATGGGAATGCAAACTATCGTAACCTCTTTGGAAGATAGTGTGGCGATTTCTGAAAGAACTAGAAATTGACCTTCCATATGACCCAGCAATCCCCCTGTCGGAAATTTGCCCAGAGGAACTCAAATCATTCTACAAAAAGAGATACCTGCACACGCATGTTTGTTGCAGTTCTATTTACAATAGCAAAAACATGAAATCAATTATGCTGCCCACCATAGCTAACTGGATAAAAAAATTGTGGTACATATACATAATTGAATATTACACAGCCATAAAGAAGGACAAACATATGGACTTCCCAGCAACTTGGATGGATTTAGAGTCAATCATACTCAGTGATCTATCACAGAAACAAGGAACAGAGTACCATATGTTCTCACTCATAAGTGGACATTGAACAATTATCATAATACTATAAGAAAAGAAAGGGATTGGCAGTAGTGAGAAACTACCAGGGGAGGGGAGATGCTATTGGCAGTTGAGGGAAACTGCCAGGAGCGATGGCACACCTCATCAGTAAGGAAGCGTACCTGCATAATGAACATTTGTATATGTAACCCTGAATTGTACCCCACATCTTTATAATAAAAAATTTTAAAGTTAAAAAAAGATAAATAGCTACTCTTTTAGATCAATTAAGAATAAGTACTTTAAGTGTTTTATTTAAAAAAAAAGAAAAGAAATCAAAAAGGACACAAACAAAATGGAAAAAAATTCCATGCTCATGGATTGGAACAATCAGTATTGTCAAGATGTCCATCCTACACAGGCAATCTACAAATTAAACTCAATAGCCATCATATTACCAACATCACTCTTCTCAGACCAGGGACCAATACAGAAATTCATAAACAAAAAAAAAAAGCACAAATAGCCAAAACAATCTTCAGCAAAAGGAACAAAGTAAGAGGTAATGAGACAGGAGATAGGCATTAGTAAACAAGCTCCCTGTGAGCCTCTCAAGCTAGAGCTTAAGTACTCACTGCTGAAATCGAAAAGCAGCCAATCAGCTCACCATTAGGCCCCACCCCCTGCCAATTGGTCCTTAATACTGACCAATCAGAAAAAGCTATAGCTCACAGCTAGTGCTAGCCAATCGGCTTGGATTTAGGGCTATATAAGCACCAGGTTTTTGATCCCAGATGGACAACCACTTTGGGTCCGCTCCCACGATGGGAGTTTCTCTGTTCTCTCAGTAAATCCTGCTTTCTCATTTTCTTGCTCTCTGCGTCCCTCCTTCTTCCTGGGCATGAGACAAGAACCTCGACCCTGAAGAGCTACAACATGAAGAGCTGCAGAAGATGGTTGGAGTAGAAGAACCATGCACCCCAGAGGCTGGCTTGCCAACTGATGGAGCTGGCTGGCCCAGGAGAGCTGCTGGAAGAAGGTGAGACTCCAAAACTGAGACACCCGGGGCTTGGCTTGTCAGCCCATTAGAGCTGACACTTCCAGGGCTAGGCTTACCAGCCCCTTGACAGCCCTCTCTTGGGGCTTGGCTGGCCGACCCATTGATCTGACCATCTCCAAGCCCAGGCTGGCCTGAAAAATTTGCAAGAGTGTCGCATTTCCAGACTTTACACTTTATTATAAGGCTATAATAATCAAAGCAGCCTCGTATTGGTACAAGAACAGACATACAGATCAGTAGTACAGGACTGAGCTTCTGAAACCAAAACCTCGATCTCTTAACCAAAACCATCAATAACAACCACTAGGGAGAGGAGACTTTATTTAGTGAATTGTGCTGAGAAAGCTGGCTGACCACATGCAGAAGAAGGAAACAGTACTCCTAACTATTACCATATACAAAAATCAACTCTATATGGATCAAAGACCTAAATGGAAAACCTCAAATTATAAGAACCTTAGAAGAAAACACAGAAGACACACTTATGCAATTGAAGTAGGTATCCAATTCTTGATTAAATCCCCAAAAGTGTATGCCATAAAATATAAGATAGACAAATGGGATCTCATCAAACTGAAAAGCTTTTGCATACCAAAAGAAACCATCTAGAGAGCAGGGAGACAATCCACAGAATAGGAAAAAATGTTTACTAATTGTGTATCTGACAGAGGCTTAACATCCAGGATGTACGAAGAACTCAAATGAGCCAAAAGGAAAACAAACAGCCCTATTATAAAATGGGCAGAGGACATGAATAGACACTTTTCAAAAGAATATATATTAGCAGCCCATAGATACATTTTTGTTGTTATTGTTGATAACTGAGGTGAACCAGTGTGAAATTAGGAAAATAAGACATAATCTAAGTAAGAGATGATGATAATTTGGAACATGGGGGTAGATTTAAATGTAGAGAGAAAAAATATTGAGTAAAAATCATTGGGATTTCCCCACATGTTGCTTGACTGTTGGATGCTCAAGAAGAGGAATAATGCATGGCATAATTTACTAGAATGAACAACTGGAAAGACAAAATTACTTCAAAAATGGGGATGATGCAGGTGAAAATGTTGATAGTTATGGATATATTCAGTTTGGGATGTCCATTAAATATTTAACTGAAGATGTTTAGTAACATTTAGATATATAAATCTGAATTCAGGGGAGAGTTCTGGACTGAAAAAAAATAAAATTTTTTTTGCATATTTTTCTACAGGCATGTTCATTATGGGTACAAGCAGAATTTGACAGATGAAAAAAGTTATATTTGCCAAGATGTCTCTATAAATATGACTCAAACTTTATCTTTTATATCATTTTTAAAGAGAACTTACAGGTATGATAAAATAAGATTAAATAATTTATGCACATATTAAAATATACACAATTTGAGTCTCTGTCTTTAAGGTAGCAGGACGTATGTTTTATTTTGAACAATTTTGTCAATTCTTCTTAAAGATAAAAATTTCATAAAGAAAAAATATTTTAGGCATTGGGGCATAATAATTTGAATTTTAATATATGACCTACCCAAGAAATCTACTTTGTTCGCTCCCAAAATATTTGGACTGTCTTTTGTTTTTGTCATATTAGGTGTTTCTGTTTTTATATGCATGGTATTGTATCTAGAAAAGAAATTTAATTTAGAGTTAGAGTTCTGGGTCAGTCCATCTTTATAATTACCTTTTTTGTTGCTAAAATGCTGATACATATTAACCAAAAGATGCAAATCTTTTGGTTTTATGTAAAGCAAAACACAGTAATCAGCTTTTAGAATGTATTCTCCACTTAAGTTTACTTAATTTGCTATCGAGGCATTGTGGCTTTGAGAAATATAAAAGCTTGAAAATATTTTGAATGGGCTTTAAACTTAGATAAAATATTTTGAGACTTATAATGGAAAAATAAGACAACTAAATTTCTTCCAGTTAATGACTACATGAATACACCTATGGATAGAACGTTGAGAGAGTGTAAATGAGAGAGAGAGAGAGAATGCTTCTCTGTTCACATTACTCCTTTAGCATTATAATTTATCTCTTAGAGCCTCCATTGAAGGGAATGACTACATAGAAATTCCTAGGGAGTGCTGACTGTTCTTTGCACTAAGATGTTCCGATAAGTTAGCAAAACATTAGCTTGAGTGGGTCTATTCAACATAAAATACACACACACACACACACACACACACACACAAACACATACATATAATCAAATTGTATTTTTTCTTTTTATCTATACAATTTAAAGATAATAAAACAAAATAACACAACTTCCCAAGCCACAAACTGCCATCGAGTGGAAATAAAAAGCCAATTAGTATAAAACTCTATCTTGGGGAAAATGAAAGGCCTAATTTAGCTATTATCAAAATATGTTTTTCAACAGGGTTCTAATTAATCACTGAAAACTTCTCATTAATGAATTCCTATTCTAGTTCAGGGGAGGTAATAAAACCTATTTAACCAGAGAAATAATTACAGTTGAAAGTCCAAACTGAAATTTTCTGCAAGAATTATGTTACTATTGTAATTGTGATAATGGCAAGATGTCAGTTAATCAAGATCACTAAAACAATATTTAACAATATAATGATTTTTACTTTTCTGCTCTAGTTGTAGTAAAAATATTAATAATGCACTGTAATATACAATTCATAAATTATATCAAATACTTACTTGAATAAGAGTACAGCTTACATAGCTAATCACAGAAATTAAGAAACTTAGTGTCTAAAAATAAGACAGAATTAGGATTAACAATTTTTACCCAATGACTTAAAGTCCAGTAATTAGCTGAACAGAGTGTGGTTTAGCTCAACTATTACATTTATATCAATATATGAGTATTTTTCAAAATATAAGAATGTCTATTCTTATAATAAATTGTATCTGTACTTGCTTTAGTTTAACAGATAATAAAAAGTACTGTAACATATTTCTTTGGATTAAAAAGTACTTCTAAGTATGTCATTTATTTTATGAAGCATTTTGTTTCTGTCAGTGAACAAGATATATCTATGTAATTTAACAGCCCTCAATTGAAATTTAAATTACATGCAAAATGACATAAACAATTGCTACTCAAAGAGGTAAAAAACCGAATAATTTTGGTATGGTAAACAAATCATAGTGTGCATTAAAAAGAATTTTAGCAAACTTTAAATAAAGAATAAAGGGAAAGTACACCAAATGCTACAGATGTTTGAATTAATATAAGAAAATCCCCCTTCTTCTTTGGATAGATTGTTCAACTTTATATGCATATTGTCATAGAATGAATTTCATCTCTCTTACAGAGTAGCTCTCATCCCATTTCAGTAATTATGTAATTTTATAAGCATGTACCATTTGTGAAGTTGAGAAATATTCTCAGGTCACTATGACAAAGCATGGTTTCCAGATAGTCTCTCACTCTTCTTTTATTGGGAGACACTACTAGTTTCTATTACTAATTTCCTCACTATCTTAATATTGGGACTGCTCAGAGTTATTATTTTCAAAGGACAGAATATGTAAAATTTTCTTGAACAATCTGAATGGAATATGCCCAGTACCTTTTAACTAATGCAGCCAAACGTGTTGAGACTACACAATCTTCTACATCTAATTTAAGATTATGATTTACTATATTTATACTGTACCAAGACTAAAAACTGTATTCTAACATATTATTATTTATCTCTGTAAAACAAAAAGGAGTATATACAGAATATTCATTTTAATTTATATAAAATTTCAATTTAGGTTTAGCAGAGAATCCAAGTTAATTTTAATATCAGTAAATAAAATTTGAATGTTATAAATAGGACTAAAAGACAAATATTACCAAGAAAATTATTCAGAAAATAATTATGAATTTTGTGTTTCCCTAATACCATCGAATATTATGTATACTTAACTACAGTGACACAATTTAAACAGAAGTACCTTCAGAGCTATGGGGTCAAATGTTCCTGATTCAATATTACATGTCTAATTGAGTTTTTTGAGGTTTTCCATTTTTGTTTCAGTTCAAAGAATTCACTTTTCTGTCTCAGAAAAAAAATTAAAACTTGGTTATTAAATACATGCTAGGTTGATGACAATATATCCATGTGTTGCACATAACATTTACTAAAGTTTATAAATTAAAATTTAAACATGGAAATTACATGCAGAGTGAATTGTTTTTATTTGTAGACAGTACCGTACAACTCAATATGACTCTGTAAATGTTATTTAATTTTATTTGATCCTCAGTTTTTCTTAGATCAAGGTTTCAGTACTATAGATACTATCCTCCAAAATTAAATTGAACATGTCATTATATTCCTTTTTCTTTCAGATGACTATAGCCTTTGCAAGCTGTGAAATATGAATATATAGACATTTACAATAATTTTATATGTTAGATTTTTTGGAATATCTGCAGTAACTATTGTCTCTAAATATTTTTAAATTAAATTAATCGTGTTATAATGCAGAACAATTAAACAATATTGCTTCATTAAATCTATGGCAAAATATTATTGAGAAATGGATTATTTGTATTCACTAACACCGGATCTCAAATAACTTCACTTTAAAATTTATCAGATGTTGAATTGTGCCCACATTCATAGTTGTAACATTTGTTTGTGTGGTACTATAGTAATGAAAATCAAGTAAAACAGTGAATTACTCCTTATCATCAATAAATTTATCCAAAATACATATAGCTATAGATGATTTAATGAATTAAAAAATCAAGAACAAGAAAATGAATAATAAAAATGTGATAACTCTATAGTAAGATACTCGTGCTGTCACCAGTTTAAAAGAATGATAAAAATATTTAAAATGCTAGTGTAAGTTATAAAAGAAATACATATACATAAAGGAAATATATGTAAGAAGATAATTGTGTGAAAACAATTTTAGAAATTGTACTTGATTAAAATATTCCCGCATATTCTAGACATGTTTATGTTTGGATTAAAAAAGTACAAATAACTTTTTCACTATATTTCTATGTATTGACTACCTTAGTAGGCAGAATTCTAAGTTGTCCTCTAATATACTCTGCCTCTCCTGTTGTACACTGCCTGCATAAACTCTGGGACTATAAATATAATGGGTCTTATTCCTATGATTAGATTATGCTATGTACTCTAGTTGATTTTAAGAGAAGATTATTCCTGTGGGTTGGATCCTAATGTGTGGATTCTTTAAAAGAATAAGGTTTTCTCTCGTTGGTTACAAAAAAAATAAATCAGAGACAGAAAGCAGGATAAGTGTTTAAAAACTCATGACTGGTTAGAAGATGGAGAAAGCCACAGGGCAAGAAATGTGGGAGACTTTTAGAAAGTGAAACTGAACTTCCTGCTGATAGCAAGAAAAGAAATGAATACTCCATTCCTATAAGCACAAGAAACAAAATTCTTAAAATAAGAACTAGTTTGGAAAACATATATACACACATATATTATATATAATCTATATATTTGTATATACATTTGTCTTTGTATGTGTATGTATAGATATATTTTTGTGTGTGCATGTGTGTGTGTGTGTGTATATATATATATATATATATATATATATATATATATACATTTGTAGTTCCAGAGACCCTCTAGACAAGAAGTCAACCCTACCAACTATTTATATGGCCTTATGCTATCTGCAGCAGATAACCCAACCATACGATGCTGGACTTCTGATGCACAAAAACTGTCAGGTAATTAAATTGTGTTGGGTAATTTGCTAAATTTATGTTATTTTTTCAGCAGTACTTGAAAACTAATGCAGCTTTATATTTAAAAATATGAAGGTTTTTACTTCTAATAACAATTAATTTAATGTTTATTGAAATCATTCAACATAAACATCTAGTAAATAAATTTATAATTTCCTAAGATAGAATAATTATTTCCAAAAAAGCTGCTCTGACAAGCAGAGAAACGCAGTTATTTACAAATTTTCATACTCAGAATGAGCAAGAAAAGTTTTCTTTAGGTCTAATAACACAAAACTTTGTACATGGTACAATAAACAATGTATGTTGCTTTAAACTAAGCGATACTTTCCAAAGGAAAAAAAAAGGATACTTCAGAAAAGTATTCTTGTGGGAGATTAAAAGACCATCACCAAGGTAACTTCCAAGTATTAAAATGTTTTCATTTTCTAGCAGAATATAAAACTCAACAAAATCACAACAGTCACGCAATATGATAAATACAATTTATTATAGCATCAAATAGAATATTATCATGCATTGACTAGAAATGAATGTAAAAATAAATAATCTAAATACACATTTCAGATGTCTGTAAAGTAAAATCTGTCAAATGAGAGAGGCTTTGTTAACTCAAAATACAACAATTGTTCATGACAAATCTGTGAGAGAGACACTTCAAAGAGGAATAATTTATTCTGAGAAACTTTATTCAACACATTATACAAACTCTCATCATTTGGGTTCAAATATCTTTACTGCATATCTATACTATCTTTTTTTTTTTTTTTTTGGATCCAGTCTGAATTTGCAATGGATAGTAGCCAAAAAAACTCACAAGAATTTTTCAAGAGGCTTGTGAAATACCCACAAACTGCGTGGAATTCAACAGTAACTACTGATAAAAAAAATCCCTTGATCTGCAATGCAGTTAGGGTTCCAGCTTTTTTTTAATTTGGAGTTGGAGTCTCAGTCTGTCATCCAGACTGGCGTGCAGCGGCCGCTCCCGGCCACCGCAGCCTCGACCCGCTGGGCTCCGGCGATCCTTCCGCCTCAGCCTTCCGAGTAGCTGGAATTACAGGCATGCGCTTCCACGCCCGGCTGATTTTTTTTTTATTTACTGTAGAGATGAGGTCTCGCCAAGTTGCCCAGGCGGGTCTCGAACCCGCGGGCTCAGGCAATCCACTCACCTCAGCCTCCCAAAGGCGCAGAATTACAGGCTGAGCCACCGAGCCTGGCTTACACTACCTTTATAAGCACAAAAAGTCTTCTAAGAAAGTATAATGTTTTGAGTAAATGGTGGTCATACTAATGATCATATTCAGAAATATGTATAGAGATATAAATTCAGTAGTTAAATTAACATACACATAAAAACAATCAATTGATAAAAATCTAGAGTGACCATCAAAATCTAAAAATATTATTTTATATTTCATATCTTGGAGTAAACTTTGAAACATAAATTTTCAATATTAATACCAAAAGGTGATTAAAAACTGTGATTTCTGCATAACTCGTATACTTTTTAGAGAATGATTCCTTGAATACCTTGAATAAAATTCAAGTTGATGAAAGAGACAATATGTCTGTGCATACAAAATACATATTTCTGTAGGCTAAACTTGCAGTTATTATTTTGTATAATATATAATATCTAAAATACTGTTAAGATAAATGCAGACAGTAAAATATAATAAATTTTCCACAGTACCTAATTCAAATGCCTATCAAGTTAAATATTTTACACAATGCTAACACCATATTACTTTTTAGAAGTGTAACCTATCAAGTTAAATATTTTACACAATGCTAACACCATATTACTTTTTAGAAGTGTAATAATTTACCAATATTAATTTAGAATTATAATTTTCACAAAACTTCGTTTTATTAATTCTGGAAGGTACTTCTGGTAAATATTTTTTAGATTACTTAAAGCAATCACTTAATAGAGTCAAGTTTAGAGTTTAACCACTATGTACCGTAAAATTATGTTATTTTATTTTGGAATAATATAAAAGAAAACAAAAAACTGTGTGCATGTGTGTATATGTGTGGTTATTGTTGTAACATCTAAACTTGGTATTAATAATTGTTAAAAGTTTAATAAGTTATACAATGAATTTGCCTGTATTTTTTTTGACACGATTATATTTTGCAATGAGCTAGGTAATAATTTATGTAGTTATACTATATTATTGCTTAGAACTTTTGTTTATTTATTAAGGTACAACTTGGGATATAAATAAGAAGGGAGGCTCAAATAGTAGTGATTATACTTATTGTGAGTTTGTTATACTAATTTGAATGTTGCCATGTATGCAGAGTACTTTGCAAAATAAAAAACACTGCACAAATTGTAGTTGAACTACAATTTCAAAATCAATAAAAAATCTTGCACACACAAATTTATTTTCATTTTAGATTGGAAAATATAGTTTATTTTGAAAGTAAGCTTGAGAGAGAGAGGGGGGAAATTCACCTCCCTAATGTACGGGAGGGGGCCAAATCTTAAGGAAACAAAAGCATGGCCCTAGCATAGCTCAAAGAACCACATGACCAGACCAGAGCTTAACAAAAGCAATGGATATACTAATATTTTCTTAAGTACTATTAGACAATCAAGTCAATGATAACATTTTGATTGTTTATCAGTGAATTAAATAATATTTTAAAATATCTTTTTCTCTAGTCTGATGTTATTATGCTACTTCATCTAACATGATGCTTTTTGTGGATATTCTATTCTTTCTTCCTGAAATATTTGACCTGAAAAGGGTTATACAAAATTGAACTGTAGTCATTTCAGTAAAATTTATCCTGCAGGTTAGAATTTTAAAACATGTCTGAGCAAAGTACTTGCCTAAAAAAAAAACATCACCTATATAATCCACAGTTCTGTATTCTATACTAAAGATAAAACACTGCAAAATATAACTCAAATTGTTATGTTTTGTTTTGTGTTTTAACTTCAAGATGTCTCCAAATGTCATACTGTTGCTTGTAGCAAATGGATTATAGACTTCTAGTTTCATATTCTAAAATAAGTAGAAGTGTTCTCACAATGAACACTTTGAGGACTGAGTACAGTATTGTAATCTTGTTTACTTCTTGAAGAGAATTGGGTTTATTAGTCTAGCTGAAGGTAGACACAAAAATGTTAGTGGAAAATAACAACATGGTTCTGTCTGTCAATGTTTTTCTCTAGCAAGTGACTATAAAGAATAAAATGAAGATAAAACTCCTTGAAGATAATAAAATTGTCAGTTGCAATGCCTTGTGAATATTACTTTGGCAAAGTAGTTTATATAAAAACAAAACATTTTATACAATTTTAATGATTTTCAGCTTTCACCCAAAATATGTACTTTACAGAAAATATTATGTATTGTGCTGATGAAAGACTTTTTGACTATCCCTCAACATTAATTTCAGTCTGTTTTCCTTATGAATTCATTAGAACTATAGAAAAGGTGCCAGCAGAGCAGTCTATTAAGCATCTTAAGCAGTTACGTGGTCAAATATTTTTTGAATATTGCATTTTACTAGATCAGACTTACATATTTAAGTCACAGTTGCAGAATGAAACAAGACATTGAATTGGTCTTGAAATCTGCAGATGCTATAATTTCTACCAAGAAAGAGGCAGCACTTACTATCAAGCCATTCCAATGACAGAATGCATTTTTGTGGGAATATAGAACTAGATCCTGAATAGAAAGAAGAATACCACTAGTATATTATATTTTACTAAATTAGCAAAGCAATATTAAATGTAAACCTAGAAAATATAACATCTAGTTATCAAATAAACAATAAATCTATTTATAAATCACTCATAGACATTATAAAATATTTTATCAGTGAATACATCTAAATTAATGCCCGTTTAACATTAGATTAATTATTTTAATGCTCACAAATGTAACTTTTTTGAAATGAATGTCTGTTTTGAATTCAAAATGTATAAGAACATTGTCTTAAAGAGACAAAGATTGAACAATGAGGAACAATTGATCATTGGTAGATAAAGAAATAAAAATATTATGTGGGAAATAGAAGATTTTCCCATTTATATAATGAAGATGATGACCTGTCTAATGACCTGTGCTGATTCCAACACGGTGACTTGAGATATCATTAAAAAAATTAAGTTTATATAATATGCCCTCTCACCTCACTAAAACTTACAAACAATAGGTAAATTTTGAGCAGAAGCAGGATATAATTCCATTATGCTGAGAAGCCTTGTAACAAATAGTTTCTTGATGGTAATTTTCTTTAACACTCAGTTTATTACAAGCCTTCATGACTTAATAGAACTGAGTCCTGCTTCTGCACAAAATGCTTTCTGCTGTCCATATTGTTTTGTTTTATTTCCCACTTAGAAAATATCTTGTGAAGAGATATCTTATCATCTTATGTATACATAAACTTTTTTATTATAGAGATTTGGGTTACAAGTCAGGATTAGGTACTTAATTAGTCTATGTGCAGGTGAAGTTTGGGCCTTCAACTGGTCCTCACTTCCCCTGGTTTAGGACCAGGTACCCTTTGTGTTGCTAAGTGCTCCAACCTTTGTTTCCTCATGTTCAGGTCCCACTTATGAGTGAGAATATGTGGTATTCAGTTCTTTGTTTCTGTGATAGTTAAGTATGGCATCATACTTTAGCTAAGTATGATGGTCTCCAAATTGTTCTAAGAAAGACACCAGCATATGCATGTTTTTTGCCACATTATACATATTTTTCTATTTTTATGAAGAACATATCTTGAAGATTATCAGTGACATTGTTGTGTGAAATTATTCTCCTTCTCATTGTTTTTTTTATTTTTTTTTTACTCCCTCTTGTTATTTTTAACATCAAAATTATTATACAGACATGTGAAACGATAGTCCGAGTTATTAAAGTTTTCTTCTGGTCTTTTAAAAGATTTTACATATGATACTGATAACTCACAAATGAGCAAGAAGATGAGATAAGCTGAGATGAGATGGGATGAGATAAAAACATTTTGGAAGGAAGCATACCTGTAAAGAATTTAAATTTGTGAATACAGGATGATTATGTAGATTACAGAAACTACACAAAGCATGTCTTTCTAGGCTTTAACACAGTGTTCCAACACATTTCTGTTTTTTACTTTCTCAAATATTGTGAGAGCAAATCAATTAGAATAGTAAAGTATGGTAGGATATTTTTACACAATAAGATAAAAGATTACTGAATTTGAAAACTTTTGCCTTTTAAGTTTCTCATGTTCTGGAAGAAAAAATAATAAATAACAATTTGTTAATTATTCTAGTGTTTATAAAAGTGATCTTGTGTAATTTTTTTTGAAACATATGTTAAACATTTTGCAAAAATTAAACGATTGGTAATATTAGATTACAAGAAAACTTTGTGTAGATAGTTG
Organism: Tarsius wallacei; assembly: GCA_963574415.1. Classification (NCBI taxonomy): domain Eukaryota; kingdom Metazoa; phylum Chordata; class Mammalia; order Primates; family Tarsiidae; genus Tarsius; species Tarsius wallacei. Next base: position 4,432 of record CAUYQG010090979.1, on the reverse strand, counting down.
TTTAAAAAAATAGTTTAAGGCTAGCTTGTATTTTAAAATATTGAGAGAAATCTACTTTGATATTTATGTGGTAATTATACGAATAAAATTGGTTTCAGTCTTAGTTCAATCACTATTTGTCATTTACCTATACAACTAAAGCTATCACATAATCGTCATTAACCTCCTAATTTTTGTGTTCTTTGAACAAAGAGAGATAAGTAGCATTCTGAAATTCTTCTGTATCATATTTTCTATCTGTAGCTTTTCACAAGGTCATACTTAAAGAATGCGAGTGTTATCGTGAACAAATTGCTTTTTCAAAATTTTAATAAATATATAAGAGATTAGTTTTATGCCTAGTTTTGTGGTTTATAAAAATAAATGTTTGGCCAGGCGCAGTGGCTCAAGCCTGTAATCCCAGCACTCTGGGATACAAAGGTGAGTGGATTGCCTGAGCCCACGGTTCAAGAACGGCCTGGGCAGTTTGGCAAGACCTCATCTCTACAATTAAAAAAAGAAAATTACCCTGGTGTAGTAGCACACACCTGTAGTTCCAGTTACTTGAAAGGCTGAGACAGAAGGATTGCCTGAGCCCAGCAGGTCTTAGCTGGGGTGGCCGTGAGTGTGCCACTGCACTCCAGCCTGGGCGACAGAGTGAGACTCTAACTCAAAAAAAAAAAAAGTTTAATAATAATATTAATAAAAGAAGAATGAAAACCCAAGTAGTTTTTAGTATGCGCTAGACACTGTCATAATATATTTCTTGATTTTTATATAGTTTAAGTAAGCAAAAATTCTACTATTTCTCCACTGGTATATTTCAAAAATTTGGTCCTGAGTTGACTGCTTTATAACTGCCACTTCACTTTTGAGATATAATGTTCTTTTTTGTTTTTGTGTTTTTTATTCTAAAACATTTAATGTGATTTTTTTCCTACATGCCACATTATTTACTTTTTTTTGCTTCCTTTTGTTGCCATCACAGTTCTCAAGATTACATGTAATGCTAGTAATTATACATTTTTTATATTGAGAAGTTAAAGAGCTTTATGGTAAAACTTACTTCTAAACTTTAGGTTTTATAGCATCAAGAAATAAAATAAATTAAATATTTGGAAAGTTGTGCATCGTAATTATTTTTTGGATTTTCTAAGATTAATGTGTGTACCAAGTGGATCAAAAATTTGGTAAGATTTTAAATTTAATTTATTTAAATTATTACATTAAAATTTTTCATTGTGTATAATTATGAGGCATAATATGATTATTTTAAAAAGTGTATTTTAGGCCAGACTCAGTGGCTTAGCCTGTAATCCCAGCACTTTGGAAGGCCAAAGCGAGTGAATTGCCTGAGTCCGTGGATTTGAGACCAGCCCGGGCAACTTGGCGAGACTCCCTACAGTTTTCAAGGTATGGAATTATACTGTCCGCAAAAATGAATAGCTTAACATTCTCTTTTCCTGTTTTGATACCTTGATTTTCTTCTCTTGCCTGATTGCTCTGCCTAGGACTTTCAGCACTATGTTGAGCAATAAGTATAAGAGTGAGAGTGGGCATTCTTGTCTTGTTCAAGTTTTTTTGAAGGAATGCTTCCAACTTCTGCCTATTGAGCAAAATATTGGCTGTAAGTCTATCATAGATGACTCTTACTATTTTGAGGAAAGTTTCCTGTATGCCTAGGTGCTCAAGGTTTTTTATCAAGAAGGGAAGCTGGATTTTTTGAATGCTTTTTCTACATCTAAAGATATAATTATGTGGTTCTTGGTTTTACATCTATTGATGTGCTTAATTAGGTTTATGATCTTGCAAATGTTGGACCAGCCTTAAAAACCACCTGGCCATTATGGATGATCCTTCAGATGTGTTGTTAGATCTGATTTGCTAGAAATTGTTTAGAATTTTTGCATTTATGTGTATCATGGAGAGTGGTCTGCAATTCTCTTTTCTTATTGGGTCTTTGCCAAGTTTGGGTATCAATATGATGTTGGCTTTATAAAATGAGTTAGAAATAATTCCATCTTTTTCAATGCGTTAGAATACTTTCAATAAGGTTGGCTCCTCTTTATATGTCTTGTAGAATTCAACTGGGAAGTCATCTGGTCTGGGGTTTTTTTAGGTGGGGAGATTTCTTATTGCTGAGTGAATTTCCTGGATTGTTAGCTGTCTTTTTAGAGTTTTAATTTCTTCTTGTTTCAACCTTGGGAGGTTGTGTGATGTCAGAAAGTCCTCCATTTCCTTTAGGTTTTCTAGTTTATTTACATACAGATGTTAATAGTAATATCTGATAATCTTTTGAATTTCTTCAGGGTTAGTTGTGACTTCACCATTTGTATTTCTTATTGTGTTTATCTGGGTTTTCTCTCTCTTTTTTTAAGTCACTCTGGCCAGGGAATTGTCAATCTTATTTATCCTTTCAAAGAACTAACTTTTGGTCTTGTTGATCTTTTCTATAATATTTTTGGCATTTGTGTCCTGCAGTTGGGATTTTATCTTGATCACTTGAATTCTTCTGCTGAAATTAAGATTTAGGTTATTTTTCCCTTTTATCTCCTTTAGGTGTGATGTTAGGCTGTCTACTTGTGATTTTTCTGCTTTCTTGATTTGTATGTGCAATGCTATGAGCTTTCCTCTTAATACTGCTGTAACATCATTGCAGATATTCTGATCAAATGGGTCTTTGTTTTTGTTTGTTTCCAGGAATCTTTTTATTTTTGCCTTTGCATCTGTTAACCCAAAGTCATTCAGCAACTTGTTGTTCAGCGCCCATGTCTTGGTGTGTTTTCAGAGAATCTTTTAGTCGGTGCCATTTATTTTTATTGCACTGTAATCTGAAAAGATGCATTATTTCAGTCTTTTGAAATTTTTTCATATTTGATTAATATCCAACACTGTGATTAATCTTGGAGTATGTTTCATGTGCTGATGAGTAGAATGTAGATGTTGGATAAATTGTTCTGTAGATATCTTTTAAATCCATTTGATCAAGCATTGAGTTGAGATTCCAGACCTCCTTATGGTTCTTTGCATCAATAATCTGTCTAAAGCTGTTAGTGCGGTATTTAGGACACCAAATATAATTGTGTGAGAGTCAGTACCCTTTCTTTGTTTTCTTAGTTGTTTCATAAAATCTGGTGCTCCTGTGTTGGGTGCATATATGTTTAGCATAGATATTTCTGGCTAGTGGATTGAGTCTAAAACCATAATTAGTGTCTGTCCCTCCATGTCCTTTTTAACCTTTGATGGTTTGAAAACTGCTTTGTCTGATACCAGAATAGCTACACCTGCCCTCTTCTGTTTTCTGTTCACATGAAAAATAGTTTTACAGCCTCCAAATCGGAGTCTGTTGGTGTCTTTTGCAGTGAGATCAGTTTCCTGGAAGAAGCAGACTGTTGGATCATGCTTCTTTATCTAGCTTGCCACTTCATGTCTTTTCTATTCACATTCAGATTGATTATTGAGATGTGAGAGTTTATCACTATCTTAGGGCTCTTAGGAATTTGCCTTTGTTTCCTTTTTGCTTTTGCATTTATATGTGTGTGTATTTTCTTTTTTGTGAGTTCTCTGTATGCTCTATTAACTCTGTGCTTGCCTGTACTTTTGTGATGGGTATGACCATTCTTTTTTCCTATGTTCAACACCTTTTCAAATGTCTCCTGAAGGGCTGGCCTGGAGGCAGTACATTCTTTTAGAGTCTAGGTATCTGGGAATAATTTTAGTTCTCAATCACTAATGAAGCTTAACTTGACAGGGTAGAAAATTATTGCCTGGAATTGCTTATCTTTAACAACATTAAAAATTGGATTCCGATCCTTTCTGGCTTGTAATATTTCTGCAGATAAATCTGTAGCCATTTTGATGGGTTTTCCTCAGAAGTTAGCCTGACCTTTCTGTTTCACTGCCTTTAAATTTTTTTCATTCATGCTTATTTTATAGAGGCAGATTACTGTGTACCTTGAGTTTTGTCTTCTCATATGATACCTTGTAGGAGTTCTCTGAATCTTTTGTGTTTTGATGTCATCTCTCTCGCTGGATGTGGGATGTATTCTTGTATGACCTCATGAAATGCTTGTGCCATGGTGTTTTCTGTTGCCCTCTCTGCTTCACAGATACCAGTTAGGCAAGATTTGACTTTTTGACATAGTCCCACATCTCTTGCATACTTTGCTTCTTCTTTTTAAGCTTTTATTCTATGTTTGTGACAGAATGGGTTAATTTCATATTTAGGTAGTCAAGCTTTGTGAGCCTTTCTTCTGCCGGGGGACCCTATTACCTTGTTAGTGTGTTTTTGATTTCTAGGATGAAGTTATTCATTTCCATTATTTCAGAGTGTATTTTTCTGAAATTGACCACTTGAGTTTTACTTCCTTTGTGATGTTAGTGAATTTTACTTCTAGTTTCTCTTGGCTCCCATTCATTTTGCCATTCATTCTTTGATTTATATATATTTGGG